>APFE030669244.1:0-13261 GCA_000404065.3 Pinus taeda | reverse complement strand
ATTTAAGTGTTTTTTTTTCAATAGAAATATATGATTTTTTTGAGGAAAATATAACTAAGCAACAAAAAGAGGGGTTTTGTATGTGAATATCTCACAAAATTGCTTCACCAAATAACAAATTTTACAATATTTTACCTTACTAACTGATTTTTTTAGTAAGAAAAAAGCATGATGATATATTAATAGATAAACTATATGACTGTAATGTCAACCTTCTACAGATTTATTATGATCATGCCGAATCACTTGATAAAGAGGATATGGTGTGTTCTGATCACCACCCGAAGCCCAGGATAAAAAAAGATCAATACAGTTAAGAGACATTTTCAACATATCTTATACATCTAAAGAAGCTATATCATCAAAACATATATAGTCATGACTGTATGCCACATTCTCTCAATGTGCAGCAGGAAATAGATTATAGACATATATACCAAATTACAAAAAAGAGTGAACAAGAAGATAGTCTTTTAACACGGAAATGGAAAGTCGCCCATATCAAAAATGTATTTTTCCCAAGTGATCTCCAAATACCATTTATCAATCATTCCCAGTAAGCCTTTCTTGGATAATCTATCTGCTTCCTTGTTCAGATTCCTTCCAATATGTTGGATTGTGGAGTAGCCATGTAGTTTCCATAGAAATTTGATCCTTTCCAACCATCCCTGAAGCATGGGGTTATTGATGGATGCCCTCCCCATGACTTGATCAATGATAATCTTCGAGTCTCCGTAAATGTGAAAAATGGGTTCCCAAGGACACTGTTGAACCATAGGAGCCCCCAGAGTGTTGAACTAGAGGAGTCCCCAGAGTGTTAATGCTCCAGATTTGGTATTGGTACCACCACCACTATTCCAGTAGACCATGTATGACAAATTAGCAGTCATAGCAATCCAAAATCCACATGCACAGGAGTTGGTGATGGAAATTGATATGGAGGCTGAAGAAGTTTCTCCAGAGGTTGTTGAAGTATTAACAGAAGTCCCCCAATCACTAATGACACTGAGACTAAAGCCCACCCCAACCAAGGAAACCGTGAAGGATAAGAAGGGAAAGCAACCTTCGATACTAGTGTGTGCATTACTGAGAAGAAACCCACTAAAGCCCACCACATTAGTTTCTCGGTCTCCCACACCTGGCGACCGAGCAACTAATGTGCCACATCATCGATTAAACCACCAAAATGACCGCATTAGGGCCGCAAAGTTGGCTCAGAGAGTAGACAAGGCAGGTTTTCTCAACCTGCTATGGGTGCCACACTATAATCGCACCCCGGTTACCATACTAGTCATCAAGTAGCTACTATTCTTGGTGCATGAAGGGTGTCTTTGGTTGGAGGAGCCAATATCCATCACTGGCAGATTGATCGAGTGGATCACGCAATTGCCTTACACAAGAGAAAATCTGGCCATGATATTTGGCAGAAAAGGTGGTGAGTAGGCCCTCATGGAGACCATGAAAGAGAAGTTTAAGTTGGTAAAGAAGCTGCGTGGATATTCCATATCCAGCATCTGTCACCTTACTATAAAGGTGGCTACACAAATTCTAGATGGGAAGGTGATGAGGAAGTGTTGTGCTGATGAGGTACCGACACCTATCGTAGTGCTAGCAACCTAGTGCGTTGAAGGAGTTCAGTTCAATTGGGCAGACTATCTCCATGGTGAGTTCCTTGTGAACTGTCGTGAAGCACAAGAGCTCAGCAAGACGTTCCACTACGCATGGCTCTTGTTGTCGATTGCGCTGGTAGCATGGGAGCTGCCAGAGGACAGCTAATTCCCTTTGTTCGTGCCAGACCTACCAGAAGCAACGAAGTACGCATCGCTGTGGGCGACCAAGGATGCGCAACGAATCAAGGACAACCAAATCTTCTGGATCTTGATGGAGATGAACATCCACATGGCCATCAATCACAAACCACGGTTATTGCCTATAGTGTTTGCCAACCTGCAGGGCTATGTAGAGTTCAAAGTATATTTTCACCATGTGGCCATCAGGGTGTGGAAGGACGTTGTGCATCAATGGTATGACTTGCCTTACCCTACAACAAAAGACGCCATTGATGTAGTACTTGATCGATGGCTGGTAGAGTGGCACACTACAGTAGACCTAGCAGTGGGAGGGAGCAAGTCCACCACGCAGAGAAAGAAGGAGGAGGCCAAGCTAAAGATGATGTAGCTAGCCGAAAAGAGAAACTAGGAGGTCGTTGACAAGGCCTAGGTGGATCGCGATGCTGCTCAACAGACAGAGAAGCAAACGGATGGAAGAAAGCAAGGCTCTCACAAAGGCACAAGGTCACCTTCACCTGAGACATAAGAGGAAATGGACGAGCAGACAGAACAACACGACACGGACCCATAAGCGATGTCCACCCGCATCAAGTGTCCAAGGGAGTAGGAGAAAGGAGGGTCCAGGAAGAAATCAAAGGCTACTAAGACATCACTGGATCGAATCACCCTCAAAGAGGGTGATTTGCATGAGATCGGTGACACAGTGCGGGATGTCACCATGGAGACCCTAAAATAGTTTGAGCAGTAGCAGCAAATAATCTTGGCGGCTATCCAGATAGGTTTACAGGAGCTAAAAACCCACACATTACAGGCTGGCACAGTGTCTACCAGCCTTGCTATCGACACTTTAGATGTTTCCGAGATGCTATGCATGAAGGCCTCCAGCGTGATAGTGTTGCCTGATGGAGCACTGACCATGGAGAATGAAGTTGTCAAGCCCACTGTCAGTGCCCTCAAGGGAGTAGGGTTGAACCTAGCAGCGCTTCCTAGTGAAGCGCTCCACCTTTTATAGGATGGAGTGATTGCAGAGCTAAGGGCTTGTGAGCACCGTGCCCTCCAGGTGATTAGTGAGCAGCAGATTAACAATGAGCAGACGGCACTACAGCGAGACTCTCCCATCGCCGCTGTGACTGAGGTGACTAACCAGAACAAGAGTATAATGCAGGTCGTGAAGGAGGCATGCCGAATGGTCCCAGAGTTGTCCATTCATGAGGAAGATCCAGTTGAGGTGCACGACACTCGTACAAAAATGGCGAGGGTTTAGTTGGAGTTGAACTTGCAGATAAAATAGTTACAGTTGAAGGCCCAGCCTTCGACTTCGCCAGAAGTAAAGGAGCAGCGGACGACCGTTGTCACAGAAGCAGTGGCAGCAGTTGACAATGTAGTAGCAAACTACATGCAACTACTTGAGCACTTGTTCAAGGTCCTGACAAACTTGCAGGAGGGCCCTAATGTACAGCGATGGGAGACAGAAGTGTGTGAGCTGCAGCAGCGCTATGATGAAGTCAAAGGCACAGCGTGAATCGTCGCACTCCCATAGAGATTGGTAAAGCTGAAGGAGGCCAAACAGGTGAAGGAACAGGTGGATGCAGCGCTGCACAAGGAAGTAGTGTTGAAGGCATGACTAAAGCCCTGGCTAGATGAGGCTTACACGGTGACAGCCTCTATTGAAGGAAAGCTTGCAACTCCACAAGCAACTAAGCAAAAGCTTTAGGTCGACAATTCAGGAGCAGTGACTGAGTAGATGGTTGAAGACGCGAAGCAGGGGGCCGCATAGTGCACTGCTGACGTTGCAGTCATACAGGTCGAGCTAGGAGATCTTTGCGCTGGTATCCGCACCTGCCAAGTGACTCGAGGGCGAGTCACAATGTTTGTGTTGGGGGCCTATTGGAAACAGGATCCCCGAAGGATAGTTTTGGGGCTAAAAGCCCATGTTCGGGTCAAAGTTTGTAATAAAGTTGTACAAACTCCGCATTTTGTGGTCGCAGAGCGGGAAGGTGTCTTGACTCATAAAGGGTTTTCCACCCTTATTTTGTAAAGTAAATTTAGTTGTAAGGGATTGTATAAAAAGATCTAAGTAAGTAAGCTCTAAGTAGTTAGAAGTCAAAAGTTGTAGATGAATTCTTGAGCGATAAGGAGAGAAGTCTAAGTTTCGGGTCTTAGCATAGGTAGAGGCTCTGTAGTTGAGTGTGCAGAGGCCTAGGGTAGATGTCTGCAGCTAAGTGCAGAGACCCCTGCAACTATGTGAGCAGGGCGGATAGAGTCTGTAATCATATGAAGATATCAATAAAGAGAAGCATTTTACAAATTCTGTGTCTTTGTTTCCTGTTAATGCATCTGTCATATTGTGTATGAATTCATTTATAATGCTTATATGATGCGTGAATGTATGTAATTACGTGGTATAATTGAACACAAATAAGGATACATGTTTACACAGTGCTAACTGTGATTGTTTAATAAGATAAGTAAGATACTTAAGCTAGTTTAGGAATCTACACGATACGCTGCCCTAGCAATGAAAAAGTACCTGAATCACAGGTTAGGGCTGTGCAAAGGCCAATTATACCCCTTCCCGGAGGTACTGAAGGGTGGAATAAAGGGCTAGATAGACATAGCCCTAGAACTTAATGACCTGCACGAAATCAGGAATAAGAGGAATAAACCGACATCACGACCATCTCAAGGTGCGGAAACTTGGTTCCAGCATCCCCCCATACTGCTTGAGGTGAAACTTCGGTTCGTACTCCGCGGGCTAATGCCAAAAGGGCCAGTGGTGTAGGGATTTGTTTGGCTAACTAACGATGAACCTGGGTCAGGCCCCACCAAGCCAACACTAGCATTTGTTGAGATGCCTTGGTATGCTTTGGCATGGTTTAATATTAAAGTTATTTTATATCAACAATTGGAAAGTGGATGAGAAGTAACATAGGAATATTTGGAGTTTAGAATGCACTAACACTTGGCACTTGGCACCTATTGTTAGTGTGCCTAGCCTAACCCTCTTAGAAAAGGTAAATTGATGACTTATTAATCCTATTATGTGTTCATTTCCTTGTATTAACATGTTTCTCCTTTTTGTTGCCTTGACAATCCCTGGCACGTATTATGACACCCATTCACATTTTGGCATGCCTTAGCACTTGGCACATCTTAGCATATTTGACATGCCTTCGCACTAATGGGAACATGTTAGCATTCCCTAGCACGCCTTGTAACTCACACCCTCACAACTAACCTTACATTTTTTCATGACTGGGGAACCTAATCAAGTCCTTAGCTACTGAAGTTCATGTGACATAGGCCTGCTTCAATCGAAATAACTTGACCAATTGCACCTATTACAAGTAGATTATGCCTTGTTCACCTAAGAACTACATATAACTCATCTTAGGCCACTCATGTACAAGCTCAACTTGTCCCACTTAAGAACTTACCAAGATAAGGATATAAAACAACTAAGCAACATAGGGCCTTTACTAGAATTTAGGGCTAGAACAGAAGTAGCTGCAGGTGTAATATTGGCTGAGGTGACCGTAGTTTGAGGGTCGTAGAGATCTAAAGTTTAGGTCAAGTTTCAGTAAACTAAATGCCCAGAATATATGGATCCATATGAGCTAGGTTGAGTATCTTATGGAGGCAAGAGTTGTTGTTTTTTCTATGGGCGGATAGGCTTTGTTCTAAAGCAATTAGAATATAAGTATAATGCCCTAGTAAGGGAAGTTTCCTAGCATGTTTAGTCCATAAGGTACGCCCTGAAGACTTTGACAAATCTGTGTAGAAGAAGAGGGGTCATGACCCTTAGAGCGAGGTTTATCTCTGCAATATAGACCACATATCTGGAAGATGGTTTACATAATTATTTGTGGAGATAGTAGATCCAAATGAGGGTGGAATCTGAGTAGAATATTGAACAGAAGAAATTTACCATATGAGGAGTGGATTGACATGAAGAGGAGTTTATTTTGGTGGATTGTCCATAGATTTTTGGATAGATATCTGAAGCATCCTATAAACAATTAGTCAACGAACTATTAGTGGATTATTTGTGACCCTAGATTAGTCATCTACAAATTGTTATAAGGATGATAAGAGGAGTAGTTTAGATTTGTTCATAGTTTGGACAATAAATAAATTTGTACACAAGAATAGTGATTTTGAGAGGAATCAAATCACTTTTATGTGGCAACTTTGAAGATCCCTAGATGAGGGCAGTGTTGTGGGCCCTAGAACGGTAAAAGAATTGATTGTGGTTGGGTAAATTGATGGCAATTCCAATACAGTTGGAGGGTTTTTAGGTGATTGTTAGAGAAGAGCCCTAAGTCATGTGCTTGTGAAGGACACCAAGACTAGTAGAAGGGTAGGTTTATTGGGCCTAAGGATGTGCATACTTTTAAGGACTAAAGTAGTAGTCAAATGGGCTAGCTAACTAGTCCTAGTTCACTGCGTTGTAGAGGATTGAGTCAGTGAGAAGAAGGGTAACCTCCATAGCCCTAGACTTGTCATATTGGAGCAAAAATATGGCAAAAATAGGCAGACCAAAGAGTTGTTCACAAACAAAGTTATGAACAACTGATTGAAGACCCCAAGTGTTGCAAACCTTGAAGGAAAAAGGAGGCAGCTAGAGGGAAAATTTTGATGAGTCGAGTTCAGTAACCTAAAGGAGTTGAGTTCATTGATAGAGGTAGATTGAGGAGCTGCAGAATGGAGGCAAGAGGATCTGCCAGATGTGTTCAAGACACATGGACTGAAAGTTTTGTGTGTGGCTACCATCAACAATTAGGTCAAGTGTTGTCTTGTTTAAGGTAGATTGGTTGTCAAAGGACTAACACCAAGCCCTAGTTGTAGTCCTTGCATCAGTGCGATTGTAAAGGGTCGTGTTCCCTAGTACGAGAACTCTAGCCTTTTCTATTATAGTTTTCAATATAGTGAAGAAGGGTTTGAAAAATTTAAAGATTGCCATGTGCACTAGTTGATTCCCTGATGTGTGTAGATTCCATTGTGTAAAGTAGATGTGTTGTGGCATTTGAGTTTATTTTCATTAAATATTTTAAGATCAAACCCAGATTCTCATGTGTCATGGAAATTCATCATATGCCTTGTCACCTAAGAACTACCAGTAACTCATCTTAGGCTACTCATGTCCAATTTAAACTCATCCCACTTAACAATTTACCAAGGCAAGCCTCATCACATCCAACCATGGCCATAAAACAACTAATTAATACAATTTACATCTTGACATGCCATTGCACCTAACATGTCTTAGAATGCCTTAGCACTATGTTGCATGTGTTAGTATCCCCTACAAAACTTGGCATGCTTTGACACTCCCTAGAACATCCTAGCACTTTCTAACATGCCTTGCCAGATTATCATGCCTTGGCACTAACTAGCATATAACCTTGTCACTCCCTCCTTAACACACCTAGAACTCGTTGATACTCCCTGTCACACACTCTTATTCATTCATTTCCATGAATTTTGACCTAGTGCTTCCTTGTGTTTCCCTAACACTCCCTAGCATGCATTGGCATACCCTAGCACCTGAAATGTCTTGGCATGTCACCCTAGCACTTTAGCATTCCTTGGTGCCACACCCTGATGCCTGAAACATCTTATCATGCCTTAGCACTTGGCTTATATTGGCATGTCTAGCATGCCTTGGAGCTGCTTAGCATGTGTTCGTACTTCCTAGCATTCCCTGGAACACCTTGGCACTTCGTAGTTGTCATGCCCTCATTGATAGCCTTACTTTTCTTATGGCTTGGGAACCCAACCAAGTCATTGGCAAAACAGTGTTGTGCCTAACCCAAAGTCTCCCTTTGTTTGAAACTTCTTTTTCCATCCCCTTATTGCAACCACAGTCTTGCCTCCTGTAAATTCTATTATGAAATTCTCCTAACATACTTCTTCCTTGGGACACTTAGAATTCACTAACACTCATTGGCACACACTCTTATTCGTTTCATTCCATGCATTTTGATATATTTATCGCTTGTGATGCCCTAACACTTCCTATCACTCCTCAACATGCATTAACACTGTCTGGCATGTGTTAGCACACCTTTTCATTCCTTGGTATGCCCTGACACTCATTATCTATAATGCCCACACAACTACCCTTACTTTTTTTGGGACTTGGGAACCCAACCAAGTCCTACCTTAACTACAAAAACTTGACCAAATTATGATTACCATAAACAAAATATGCCTTGTTCACCTAAGAACTACCTATAACTCATCTTAAGCTACTCATTTCCAATCTCAACTCATCCCACTTAACAAGTTACCAAGTCAAGGCTCACATCCAACCGTGGCCATAAAACAACTAAGAAACATAGTTTACATCTTGACATTCCATAACACCTGGCATGTCTAATAATCCCTTGGCAATCCCTATGTGGCACATGTTAGCATCCCCTGGATTCCTTGACATGCGTTGGCTCTCCCTAGCACACCCTAACACTCCCTAACATGCCCTAACACTCTAACATGCCTTGGCACTGCCTAGAATAACACCTTGTCACTTTCTCCTTAACACACCTGGGACTCATTGTCACTATCTATCACATACTCTTATTCATTCATTTCCATGAATTCTGAACGAGTTCTCCCTTGTGTTTTCATGGCACTCCCTATCACTCCTTGACATGATATTTGTAATAGGTTGTCTCATTTTATTTTTCAACAAGTCTAAAGAGGTTCAATGGGTTTGAATAAGGTTTGGAGTATTGACTCAACCCCTTTCATGCTAAAGCATTGGAATCTTCTTTTTTATACCGCTCTAGAGAGGCTAGACAAGGCCCCTATCTAGGTTTAGATTCTGCGATTAAATGTACAATTCTGGTTGAAGCAGGCTCTCAAAGAAATTGGGAACAAGCGGGGGAATGCTTGGAGGTCAACCTCACTTTCTAATACTAAGTGGAGATGAAGGTGGTGAGGGTATTGGTAAATTCAGATATTAGAGACAAGTTATGGGGTGAAATGAAACTCCAACATCAATGCATCACTTCTCTTAATACTTTAGACTATGAGCACATCTCATTCAAATATCGTAGATTTCACAACATGACCAAAATGCTATGAACTATCCACTGGGGTTCCATGGCAACAAAGTCTAGGAAATATCACCTAAAAAATCAACTAGTTAAGAATGAATCCTACACTAAATCACACCTGCCTTCTAATTTTTAAGATCTTTGTGAACTCTCACCTATGGCCCTTAAATTCAATGCCCTCTAGCACCTCAAATGGTGGAATAGAAGGCATTGCAATAGGAGGTAAACTCCATTCCCTTTTACCATTTTTAAGACCTCTATAGACACCTCTAATACATACTCCTTTGACTCAACATGAAGTTTTTTTTTTTTCCACTTCCTTTGAATTCTGTCCCTTCAACGACAACCTCACAAGAGAGCTTGTGGTTGAATATTACGATAACAAAATGGGGCACACCATCTTCTTACAGGGTTTCAAGGGAGGGGTATTGAAAATAACCATTTTATCCCCTATAGCCCTTAAGATCTTCTGATCAACATGGAAATGAAATGACAAACTGATAAATTGACCCAAAGATAGATCTTGTCATTCAAGGCCAAACCCAAATAGAAAGTATCCCACCATGGGTTAAGCATTGGCATTGAGTTTTGGTAAAATCAAGGATCTGCTTTCAAGATTGTGACCTTGGTTTTAGCGTTCTCAAATGGAAGTTTTAAAACCCACATTAAAAAGGGGAGATTTTCACCTTAGCCTTTGCAACCTTTTCCCAAGATGATTCTATCTAATGGACTAACTAAGATATGTTAGGTCTTGGATTTCTAGAGTACCCAATCAATGCTTTTGAGGCCAAATCCCTAGCCACAACCAAAATTTAGTCCTATTTGAAGAGACATCTTGAACAATATTCCTGAAAAGAGACATTTTCACTTCCTTTTGATTAATTTACAACAAAACTCAACACCTCACCTTTATTATTTTCCTATCCCATTCTCCAACAAAAAATCATTAATCTTATATAATAAACAATTTAAAATAGGTAAGCATAGTAATCATTTTCCTTAACTCACAGGGTACGTTTACACCTCAACCCATGTAAGTGGACCTAAGTTGATGGCACAACCCATCACACTCTAAGATGGTTCCAGTTGTCTCCTCCAAACTAGGGCATAACACACGTTACGATGCCAAATGGTTAAGTCATCTCTAACTTGTGGGATTTTTGCCTTCACACAACACATTCTAGCTAGTGATCATTAAACACAATTCACTAACTTCACTAATGCACACCAAAAGTCCAAGATACCATTAAGATATGGCATGCACCCAAGTGCTTAGACTACATTGCCATAAAATGCACATTCAACTTTGGATATCCAAAACTAGTAATATATTAACCCAATATGGCCTATTTGTTGGATTTTTATAATTTGCTCCTTATCAGATCCTTGCACCTGCTTGAAACTCCATGACAAATCTACTCCAATGGTCACCTTCCAAGTTCCAACACCTCCTTTTGAAACACAATATAACCATCTATATATGTTGCAACAATCTTGCCAACTTCTTTAGTGGGTCACCCATGTATTTCACATTTCTTCTTCATCTCGCAAAATGGTTGTGCCAAGGAGAGGGTATCAACATTGATAAAGGAATGTTCACTTAATACCAGTGCCAAGTTGCCTTCATGCAACTCGCCAAATGTCTTAAGTTTGCTTCACAGCTATTCCACCTCTTCAACCCTTGTTAGAGTCTTCCTAGACGTGCACTCTTGCCTCAAGTATAACATAACACTAACATCCTGAATGTGCATGGTTGCTTCATCTATTAATGCTTTGCTGAAACTATGTTATCGCACTGCTTAAAATGAAATGCTCACATCTTAAGGCAAATAACCTATTTTGCTTATGACAACTTAAAATATGCGAGTGACTAGGAGAGGACTCCATTTTCTCAAGATGAAAACAAAGGGTGTTACAACCCCATTCACACAACAATTTGAATTTATTTAACATAGAGAAGGATACATACCCTACCCCTTCCAAATTTCTCCTATGACTTTTAAGAAACTAACACTTGTTTTGAAGAATACATAAATGATTTTAGTACAACCACATTGAAAGCACTTGTTTCCTTTGAGAGATTTCAAATTTTGTATAGTAAACTTCAACAACAAAATCATTACATATAAACCCCAACCTTAAAATTAGATAATTATTGTTATTATGATAAATACCACTATGTGATAAATGTTTTGGAACATAAACGAAAAAATATGTATAAGTAAGAGTAGTTAGTTGCTCAAATACAACTAAAATTGTATCTATTGTTTTTTGGCGAGGGAAAATTTCAACATTTTTGCAAAGAAACGTGCTAATTCATTCATGTTCCATGGGAGGGAAAATTTCAGCCTTTTTGAAAATGCTAAATTCTAATTCATTCACCTTCCAGGACTAAAGAGGATTTGTTCATTTTCCAAAAGGCAAGAGCCAAACGAGATTGTTTTGTACCTATCATAGATCTGTATGAGTTCTACATGGTAGTAATGTGCTATGGAGTTGCAGCTTGACCAGTTATCACATGTAGGGAAGCAGTTACGTTTTGGAGAATATCAATAATCGTTGAGGGATTTGAGGGATGTGGGTTTTCCCAATTAAGGAAAACTGATTGGAAATATAAGGAAAAAGTTGTGTTTAAACAGGGTTTAGAAACGAGATTGCAGATAGTTTCGAATGAGGTTTTACGAGTTGTAGACCCGTTATCAAACCCCACCATCGGATCTTCATCAGATCTCCAGTCTATTGATGGCGCCAGGGTATGTTCCATTTGTAACTTCAATGCATTTTCACCCCACATCGTCTTTCACAAACAGAGTACATGCATGCCAGACTTCTGATTCAAAATCCATTACATTTTCCTCATATTTCAAGAAAATTCCTTTGCTACTGTTTCATCAAATCCATCTTTTGAAAAAGTTTCACCACTGTAAGTATGGAATCACACCAAACACAGAGTCTATAATCAATTTCTTTCTAAGTATGCAATCACACCAAACATATGTGATAAAGACAAGTCTGTCGTAGCGGATGGAGCTTTTTCTTTCCCACCGCAGCAGCCAGTCAACCAATTGATGAAGCAATCAAATATGTTTCTACAGTTGTTGTCATTGTTTCTGGGCCACAATTTTTTATATTCTTTATGAGTTTCCAATTGGCCTCACAACTGGGTATAAACAACAGTAAATAAACAATTGGTAAAAAAAAAGCTTGTGCAATACACTTATGATCATGATACACCAATAATAGCAACACACTTGTGATCATGATACACCAATAAGCCATGTCAAAACACATAAAAATTGACATCAATGCCAACTAAGCAACATTGTTGCCAATAATTTTTTTAATAACATCACTTTATTTATGTATTAAATATTTTAATCATTTTTAAATACATAAAAAAACATTATTGAAATACATTCAAAAACCTTAAAAAAATTATTTTATTAAAATTTATTTCAAAACATATCTCATGCATTTGACTTAATTTTTTTGAAAATTGGATATATATTATATAATATATATAATAATAAATAATATAACTTCCCTTCCAAATTTGCCAAAATATCACCTTCTTCTGTAATCTTTCACATGTTATATAACCATAACTCGATAAATATAAAATGAAATTTGGGTAAACAAATATAAAGTATCGCCTTTACATGTTTATGTATGGTCTTTGATATATTATTTTTATTTATGATTAGTTAATATACATTAAATAAATAATATAAAATGTGTTACATATTTTTTTTTAATTATTTCATTTAAAATATTATGGTTTTTTAATATTTTCATTTAATTGTATTTATATAAGAAGTAATGCAATGATTTTAATAATAAAAAATGGAATTGATCTTATGTTAATTAAAAAAAAAAATCCCAATATCAATTTTACTAATTAAAAATAGGTATAGTTTAATTTATAGATGAAAGAGCCTTTTCTACTATGAAATTTTTTATGGTTAATTTTAATCAAAACCTAACAGAGATTTTAAAAAACGTGAATTTCATTTGTATAATTAAAGTACCTGAGTTACTTAATCTGTAGAATTCAAGTGTCCCCGGGTGTTGAGTCTATGCATTCAAAAATGTATTTTAAACAACAAAAAATCACATTTTAGCTTGAAATTGCATTGTTGGATTCTTGTGAAAAAAACTTTTTAGTCTATAAGTTAGACTACACCATTAATATGTATTAATGTCTCTTAAAGATTCATATTTTTAGTTTTCATTTATTATTATTAAATATGAGAGATATGGCAAATTTTTATATCAAAATAAATATATATTAATAAAAATGGTAATGAAGTTGTGAATAGATTTATCATTGTAATTTTTTTCCCAACTTATATCATTTTATATAATGTAATATTTATGTTATTTGATTGGAAATTAATTGAACATGATAAA
>APFE030669240.1:94028-119142 GCA_000404065.3 Pinus taeda | reverse complement strand
AAAATTGACTTGGGTTTTACAGACAAAGTTATTCAATTTAGCTCAAACTATTTAACATGCTACCCTCTATATGTTTCTTCAACTTGTAGTCACCATGAACCACACTATTTGGTGCGGGTAGACAAATTGTTTCCCATGTGATTTTCACCGAAAAATCTCTCAAAAAATTCACTTAATTTCAAACCTCAATATTAAGGAGCCTACAACCATTTAATTCAACATCTATCAACCATCCAGAAAGGTCAAACCTCTCTTGGTATATACCTCTTTTTTGGCCATGTAGTGAGTCTTTATTGAGAGGTTTTCTATGGATATGAAAATTGGTGAGGGTAACAATATTTGTTGTGGAAAAGAGCATTTATTTTGATCTAGTTAGAAGCTTTTATTGGAATGAATCTCTCATTAGCAAAGAATACTTTTAAATAAGATACATTAGAGAAGAATATTGTGGACAAAACTAGGGGTTATGAGTCCAAAAACCTCAATCTTCAAATCTGTTTTACTTGTTAATTATTAATTTTTATTGTTTTGTATTTTATTTTTTATTCTTAATTTGCCAATTTATTTTTTTATTAAAAAAATGTGATGGACAGAACCAGGATGATGCCTCCATCCATAAATATACTATTTTATCTCAATTATTTTAAAATTATTAATTATTAATTTTTATTTTTATTTATATTTATTTTCAAAATTTTTTATTCTAATTTTTTTAATCTAGAAAAATACTACCCATATAAAACATAAAGCCCAAAAACATGGCTTATTTACCTCTTATTGGACTTTTATTTTTTTTAATTTAATTTATTTAATTAACTAAGAGGCCTGATTTTTTAATTTTAATGTTGCTTATATATAATACCATGAATGAGCATTACCTAAATGAGTGAAATTGTTTTGTGGGCTAGTGCGTTTCATTTTAAGTCCGTAACTGAGCTATTTTCATAACTCAGCGACGGCGTTTTTATCTTTGACTCCGTAGTTTTGATATCTGAAGCACTTAGTGGCTCATCAGACGAATAGCAGTCCGGTGCAGTGGGTTGTCTGCGATCATGCAGCAGTAGAAGTTGCCATTGCGGAAATTTGCGTTTCATCCTTTTCTCTGCAGTTTTAAGATTTTCTATCCGTTTTATCTTTAACTCAGCTGGTGCGTTAATTTATTTATTTTCTGTCCGTTAATTTATTTTCTGCGAGTCAGCTAGTGCGTTTCACCCTTGTCTCTGCTAGTGGTTTTTATCTTTAACTATGTTGTTTTAATATATGAATCACCTTCGTGCCTCATCAGAAGAATAACAGTCTCTGGTAGTGCGTTTTTATTAGAAGAATAGCCGAAATTATGGAAGGAGAAAGCCGAAGAGGACGAGGAGAAACACGTAGAGCAGGGAATACCAGCCGCGGTAGGAGTACCTCAAATGCTTCCTCCTTGTCCCGTAGTGATGCTCGGAGCAGAAGTAGGAGTAGGAGTCTGGATAGTGACAGGAGGAGTGGTAGGAGTGTGGATAATGACAGGAGGAGTGGTAGGATCATTAGTTCCAATCATCCGAGTGATGACAGTGACGTGAGACCACTAACTGCTTCCTCATCTAATCCTGCAACTGTTACACATGGGAATTACATCACAAGTAACGTAGCTGCTGCAACTGACAATGCAAGAACAGAAGCAGTGGCTGCTGTTACTCAGGAACGAGTTGTACGTTCGCGCGAAAGAAGAGAAGAATTGCCTTGGGAACTTGTACTTGTACTTACAATAATACAACGTCGCGAAAGAGGAGAACCAGCTGTACCTATCGGACCGGCGGATAGAGCCGCCGTGCAGCAGTTGCCCCGCGTAATCATTTCTGAACAACATATCAATGATGATAATAATTCAATGTGCTCAATTTGCTTGGAGCAATACAAAGTGGGGGAGGAGGTGCGCGTTATGCCATGTGGGCATATGCACCACGAGACCTGCATATTTAGATGGCTGGAAAGGCAACATACATGTCCTCTCTGTCGATTCGAGCTGCCAATTCAAGATGCCAATTCAGTCTTCTAAAAAGGTTCGGTTAAACAGATATTCTTATTTAATGCAATCTCTCCCATTTCACGTAAGACTGATTGTGAAAGATTTTTCGTTTCACCCATTTTCGTTAGGGTTTGCTGAAACAATTTGGCCTCGGATGATATGGGGAAGGCCTAAAACCAACTAGGTTACCCTTTGTTAGTTTGCTTTTTTGTATTTTAATGGCTTCTTCTATGTATAACTTCATTATTTGTGCTTTAGCAAATCGATATCTTGAATTTCAGTTTATCTTTAAAATATTTTATGTCAGTTTATCTTTAAAATATGCAATCTTGAGTTTCAGTTTATCTTTAAAATATTTTATGTGAGTTTATCTTTAAAATATGCAATGTGTTTAGTTGGAAAAGAAATTTAAAAAGTGCAGTTGAAAATAATTCAATGTGCTCAATTTGCCAGGAGCAATAGAAACTGGGGGAGGAGGCGCGCGTTATTTAGTCAACATACATGTCCTCTCTGTCCATTCGAGATGCCCATTCAAGGCTGATTGTAAAAGATTTATCATTTCAGTCTTCTAAAGGTTAGGCGAAACGGATAATTTTATTTTGACGATGAACACTGAATAGTTCGAACTGATGACAAATCATATTTAATGCAATTTCTCCGTAACGTAATACGGATTGTGAAAGATATTTCGATTCACCCATTTTCTTTTGGGTTTGCTGAAACAATTTAAATACTATGCCTGGGATGACATGGGCAATGCCTAAAACCTACGAGGTTATGTGGCAAACCCATTGTTAGTTTGCTTTTTTGTTTTTTAATTGCTTCTTCGCTGTATAACTTCATTATTTGTGATTTAGCAAATGAATATCTTGAGTTTGATTTTATCTATAAAATATTGTATGTGATATTTTCAAATGAAATGAAATGTAATGTGTTTGGTTGGAAAAAAAAATTAAAATGTTTAAAAGATGTTTAGTTTTTTTTTTAAATGTTTTATGTCTTAATTTTTAATTGCTATGAATTTTGTTTTGCCATGAAGTATTTTCAATTGCCATGAATTTTGTTTGCTATGAAGTATTTTCAATTGAGTTTATAAGTAAGTTTGAAAACCATTTCTGAGCATCTCTTTCTAAAATTTGAAAAAACATACTTTTATATACATATTAATGTTTGATTGTTAGATTATCAATGCACTTTTGCAAGGCAGAAATATGATATTTTGTTGATTTTTCACTTTCCCCATCAAACTTACAAAGCATGTTTAAATAATTTCTTTTTGTAAGCTAGAGAAGTACCCTTCATTATCTATTTAATCTAGTTGAAACTGATACATACATTTGGTGCCCTCAACCAGCCCAGAAGGGAAACCAGGTCTGTTGGCCATATTAAGCTTTTGTAGGCCATCCACTAAAAATAAAAAAATAAGTCTGGTTGTCCAAGCCAAATGCACTATACTGCCAAAAAAACTAATCTTGTTTTCTATGGACATAAAGAACACCTTAAACATAGCTAGGAGGATTAGTCTACCATATTTCCAAGCAAATTGTCTTCTTTTGGCATAGGAACTATCTTCTGCAGATGTTGTTGAATCTCCTCTAACTTGCTATCCTGCATGAGAAAAATTATCTGTAGGTTCTTCATTTCTTTCTTCAAATTTGGGATGCAGTGGGCCATCTATGCCATCTCCATAGCCACCTGCTCCATTGCTTTAGCCAGTAGTCTCTTCAACACCCAATAAATATGTAGGGCCTGCTTATACAAAGACAGGCTACTCCCATATTTTCTGGTTATGGAATGAGGTTACCTCAATTCTCCATTTGAGGGACTGAATCCTCCTGCATCGCTGATGCTTCTAATTCTTAGATTATCCTTCTGATGTAAGCATTGGTTTCTTCATTGTAGGCTCTTTCCGCCTCTGCACCTTAAGTTTCATCATTTTCCTTGCATGTTTCTTGGTAACTAGTGATGGGGTACTCTGATCTTGGCTGCCTGCTTGATGACCTCTCTTTAGGCACCTGCACCCCCTCCACCACCTGGACTAACTGTTTGTTGCCTTGCTTCCCTAACCAGCTTAGAAGGATGAAGTTCGTGAGAATCCCTCACCTCCATACCACTTAGTTTTCTTTCCCAGGTTCTTTTCCTCTCCTTATTTCTTTTCCTCTCTAGATGCTTGACCTTCCCCACTCTGCCTTTCCTAATTTGAAAGTGGTAGCTTTGTTCAGGAGTTTTCACTTCCTCTGTGGGATTGTGAGTACTTTTATCCGGCCTTGTCCAACTCCCTTCCATGCTCCATTCTGTAGGGGCCTTTACTTTCCCTCTCTGTTTTCTACCTAAAATATAGTGTATGGGTGGCTGGTCTCTCTCCCTTCCCCTATCTTCTACCTTCTACAACTATCAAACCACCTCCCATTTCCCATTTGCTTGCTCTTGTCAGTGTTATCACTATTACATGCATCTTTTCATGCCAAGTTTCATCACCTATTTATCAGCCTCTACCTTTCTGTGCCTCCTCTCTTTGCAGCTTGCAATCTCCATGCTTGCCATCTCCTCCTCTTCTTAGTCTTCTGCCAGCTATCCTACATCCCATCAACTGATAGCCAGCATTCTCCCCACCTTCTCCCTTCATTGCTCTCTCTTAGCTACTTCTGGATATCATTCTTGGCCTGCCTTCAATCCTATTATTTTGTGTTATTATGTTATTGCAAGGTGGCCTGCCATGCCACCCTTCACTAAGTTTGCTGCTTTGTTTTGGTCCCTCCTAAATGTGTTAATAATTTTATGATCAACGTGTTCCATTATATCTGCAGGTTCTGTATTAACATTCCCGTCCTCCAGCTCTTTGCTACATGTTCCCAATCCTTCCCATTGTTTAGTTTACTTATCATTTCTACTACTAGCTGTGAGTCTCCTTCAATTTCCAATTTTGTATATCCATTTCTTATTGCTATAGACTGCCATGAATTCAACTTCATTATTAGTCATTATGCCACCGAGTAAACCCATCTAGTGCTTCTTTCATTATCTCTAAGATACCTATGAATCCTGTTGGCCCTGGTTTCCATTAGAAGCCCCATCAAAATTTAGTTTTATGAAGTTTATATTCCATGTTCTTTTCTAGATACACCATGTTATATTCCAGATTTAGGGCGGCTAAAATTCGGTCTTCATATGGGGTCATTTTCTAGTCTTCTTCCTCCCAATTCTATGCTAGAATAGTTTCCCTTATCAATTTTTGCGTTCTTTACCAAATCATATATGGAGGATTGTCTTTATCATGAAAGATTCTTTGATTTCTCTCTTTCCATGTAAGCTATATATTAAATCCCATTGCAACACTCCAAGCTCTCCTCACCACCGGGCTTGAGAATTAGGCTTTCCCCCATTCTAAGATGGCTTGTTTGATATCAAGGGGATCTCTGTTTGACTTTCCAAAAAAGTTCCCAACTTCTTTCCATTGTTGTTGGGCATATGGGCATGAGTTCAAAAGGTGTTATTGCATTTCTTTGTCTTGTTCACATACGCTACATCTAGGAGGTCATCCCCCTTTTTGTATCTCGTCCCTTCTTCCTTTCCCTACTAACCAAGCGAATAGAGTTACCTTCGGCCACCACTTGTTCCTCCATAGTTGCTTCCATTCTAGAGCATCCTCTTCTTGTTCTTGAAGGTCTCATCTTTTAAACACACATGGTGAGGGAAAACAATTAGTAAAGATAAAACATGCAGTAAATTTTTTATTCACAAATGATGTATATTTATGGTACATTATGTGACAGTTGTTATTCACATCCCAAGGTCTCTTGGACTGCTTTGTCCATTCGGGTTCCACACTAACCATTTAGGATTAGCTGTCCAACATTCCCCCTTAATCCGAAGGTTTATGTATGAGTCGAAGAAAAGAGCTGTAATACAAAATGTGCAAATATGCATTGCACCACTAGACTGAATGTACTCTATGAAGTGTTGGTTTAAAAGTGCTGGTTTAAGGATGGCCACCAATACTGAACGCTTAGTGCAGTTCCTCGAACTATTCGAAAATTCGCAATAAGCTAAGTCTTCTACTAGAGGAAGTGATCCTATTGTTTTAAAGAGGGAAACCTTCAACCGTAAAAGGGAGGTCTCAACCGAATAAAAGGTAAAACTTCAACCTGAAAAAGGGAAGTCTCAACCTGTGATGGTTTAAGGATGACCAACAACTCTCGAATGCTTATGCAATTCATGGACGTAATAAGAATTCTCGCAAGAAGCTGAAGTCTTCTGCTACAGGAAGTGTTTTCAATTTTGTTCCCGGAACTCTTCTAAAAGTGGCAAGAAGTTGAAGTCTTCTGCTAGAGGAAGTGTCCCAGATTGCCTACTGAAGGCATGTTCATGAACATCTACAACTCTGAAAATGGTGTGGCAAGTTGTGGCTAAGGCTCGCTTGATGTGGCTTTGAAGCTTGTAGATGACCATCATTTCCCCCTGTCACATACAAGGTGAGAATATGGAGAAAACTAAACTGCAAGACTATTCAATATTCTGGAACAAGTTCTGACATGTGTTTGAAATATCTTCTTGGCTGTTGATGCCCATTGCCAAGAAGCGATCCATCCTAGATGAATCTTTGTTCTTGTAGAACGATTGTTTTTGAAGCATCTATTTGAAGAATGACTGATTTTATGAGAGTTCTTACATGGATGAAGATCAAAATATTGATCTTTCATATGGCCAACTCGGTCACAGTGTTGTCATTTCACGATCTGTTGTTGTTGTTGTTGTGGAAGAGGAGCAGAGTCTGGAACAGCTGTAGCTGAACTGTCATGAGGAGCAGGTGAACTGTCATAAATGAATCCAGCACTCTGAAACTGAATGGGCTTGGCATAGTCTGGAATATGAAGGACAAGTCCTTGTCATATCCAAGACCGGTTCTGTGCTTGTTGTGGACAAGCTGTTCCCAAGGTCTAATGATGGGCTTGGGAAGTGCAGATTGAGTTTCTACATCTGCATGTACAACTGCTCCTTTATTTGAATGAACATGAACATTATTGACTTGTTTTTTATGGGAGTCTGTTTCAATCTTTTGAACAGAAACACGTTCATAAAGATGACTCCATTGCTGTATTTCTTCTTGCTGCAGCTTTGTCTCAAGGTGCAAAAACTCAATATTGTCATGTGTAGTTTGCAGAGAGGTTTGGATGTCAAAGAGAGTTTCTTTGTTAACTTTGACCATCTCACCAACACTGGAATGAATTAGGATATTCAATAACTTTAATGCATCTTAAATTTTGGCCATTTTTCTTCAATGTCACTTAAAAAACACAACTGAGGCAACAACAATTTTCTTTTTTCGCTGAGAACGAGGAAAATGTCATTTTTTATTTTTTTTAAATAAAACGAGTACAGAATAAATGATGGAGTTCAGCCAGAACAGAGCTGTAGTCGAGACTCCCATCTGTGCATTCGATTTACAGAAAGTTTGATATTATCAGCGAATAAACCTCTGCTAGATCAAATAAGCATAAATGCTGAGATGATTACATAAAAAGGACGAGCCTTTCAAGAGCAGATATGATATAGTGATGACACAACAGTGTCTAATTTCATTTCATCACAGAGAATTTATGAAGGTTGCCAGAATTTAACACAAAATCTAAAAAATATGAGGGTGAAGGTCCCAAAGACTCCAATAATGGAGGCTGGAACTGCAGATACTCGTGACCAACAAGAATTTGGAGCCTTCCTCTTCTCAGGAGATAAGTGCCCTGTCTCTCTCCAAAGGAAAGTTACCCTTCCGCCTCTGGTAAAGCTATTTTTAAAGAGAGTTCGCCATCTGATTCCACTCTGTATAAATATGCTGAAAGATAGCCTAGAATTGGTCCCTGAGCAGCTTAGTTCTACGTAATCATGGGTGAAAAAAGAGCCTGTAAACATTGTCTCTCTTTGAACCGGTCAATGACAATGGAGAAATCTCCATAGATCTTTTCCCAAGTAAAGGCTTCTCGGAAGTCCACTTTACACTGAAATCTGGACTGATATTAAGCACCCATAGTCTGTTCTACTTTAGTGGAAATATTGGCGTATTAACAGCTCCTTATTCTTACGGAATATGACCTCTGCACAGTCCACGGTCTGCTCCTAAAAATCACACTTGGATAACAAAAAATATGCACAGCTGATATATAGTTCTCTCCAGAGTCCTCACAACGAGCTGAAAATACACTTAGAAACTTACTAGAATATCACATTGTTCAGGCATGAAATACTCGCTGTGCATGCTTAGGAAACACAGATTTCGTGTGGTTTGAGTGTAGGAGAAAATACGCTGGCCCAGACAGAGTTTGAGAGTTCAAGCCAGCCAAGAGAAGCTTGAAGGGAGTCTTGAACTTAATTTGACTCTCGCTTGCTGGACTTTACCAAATCAAACATTATTACAATGGAGCGCATCTATGTTCTGGTTCGCGTGAGGCCTGTAAACAAATAGGAGGCTCTTAATGGAAGTCCATTGAAAATTTCAGGGAACACCATTTCTTTGCATAATCAAGGACCAAAATTTGAATTCGATAGAGATTTTTGGCGAAGAGTAAAAAACAATGGACATATACGAAGCGCGCACACAAGACATTGTAGCTGCAGCTGTCCGAGGTTTCAACGAGACTGTATTTTCATATGGACAGACTAGTAGTGGCAAGTCTCACACATTGCGAGGATCCCCTACTGAACCTGGTGTTATTCCTCTTGCCATTCAGGGTGTGTTTAAAAACATCCACGAGAGGACAGGGAGTTCCTTCTTCGGATGTCTTACATGGAAATTTACAATGACGAAATTAATGACTTACTGGTTCCTGAACATCGGAAGTTACAAATACACAAGAGTGTGGAGCGTGGAATCTTTGTGGCTGGCTTGAGAGAGGAAATTGTTGCAACCCCTGAGCAGGTCTTTCAACTTATAGAGTCAGGAGAATCACACCGTCACATCGGGGAGACAAACATGAATGTTTATAGCAGCAGATCACACACTATTTTTAACCAGTAAAAATATACAGGTTTCCATAGTAGAGGCATCCCAATGGACATTGAGGAGAATCACATAACACCTCTTTTAGCATCAACCTATAACAATGGGAGGGCGATGCCACTAGAGCCCAAAATGAAAGCAATTTCTGGCAGCGAAGAAGGAGAAGTCGCGCTCGACATCAATGAAGTCAGTTGCTCAAATGCAAATGGACTCACATAGCAGGGAATCACAGAAAAATTTTCTGTCAATGGAGGGAGGAGTTACAAATAAGCAGAAATTTAAATTTGAGAGTTGACCTTGATACATTGTCACGTTAGGAGGGTTTCGAGCATTACATATGCGATAGAAATCTCAAAATCTACCATTCAAATCCATTAAACAATATTGAAATACGCCCGTGTCGTTTCGGGGACGTCGACTACCCCTTTCGGAATATTACACGCATCAAAATGGATCCTTCGACACTCTCAGCTATCACGGCTACTTCATATTCGGTGGTGAGCATTGAATTCTCCGCTTTTCATAAGTTTCTGCGCGGATCTGATGCCGTATTTTCATTGTATTCTCCGCTTTTCATAAGTATTATTTCAGGACATTTCAAACTCCAAAGGGTTGCCGCTGCCAGTGTTCAATACGCAGCCACAACCAATACGTTCAATACCAGTGTTCAATCTGCTGCACACACCATGTTCACAATGACGGAGGTCACATCACCGAGGTAGAATACACAAATGTTATATATGGAATATGGCAGAGCGCAGGTACAGCGCAGGAATATGGTAGACCGCAGGTACAGCGCAGGAATACGGTAGAGCGCAGGTATAGAAGACTAGGCCAGCACTCTTCAAGGCAACTCAGATCAGTTTCTCAGGGAAAACAGGCCACTCATCATGGCTCTGATACCATGTTAAACACACATGGTGAGGGAAAACAATTAGTAAAGATAAAACATGCAGTACATTTTTTATTCACAAATGATGTATATTTATGGTACATTATGTGACACCGTTGGGATTCACATCCCAAGGTCTCTTGGACTGCTTTGTCCATTCAGCTTCCACACTAACCATTTAGGATTAGGTGTCCAACATCATCTTCCCCGTCATCTTTCCAATATTCCTTGGCATATTTTAATCCTCTTGTTACAACCTTCTGATATGTATTCTGTAGCCCTTGTATCTCTATCATTGTTTCCCTTTGTTGCTAGGCATCCTCCCAAAATTTGGCTATGCTCTTGTTCCTAATTTCCTAGAAGGCTTGTTCACCTATAATTTCTCTTTTCTCATTAGCGAGGTCCCATATTGTGGATCCTCTTGGGACTTCCTCCAGTCTCAAAATGCCTTCAGTAGTTATGGGCATATTATATTTTTATATCCATATCCTTTTCCATAGATCTTTTCCACCGCTCATTCACCTCCACCACAGCTTAGCCCCTAGAACTTGGTTCAAGATGCTTTGGTCCCTAAGACCTAGTCCCCCTTCTTCTTTATGTTTTTATAGGCCTTTCCTTGATACTAAGGCCCATTTCCTTTTTTGTTTAGGACCACCCCACATGAATTTTTTGAATATTTCTCTCATTTTTATACATACTCCTTTTGGGAATGCCATCACCGAAAGAGGATAGATGGGAATTACGTAGGGAATTGATTTAAGGAGCACTAGTCTACGTGACGAGCTTGCTAGTCTATTCTTCAGTTTTCCCATAGTTTGCTGCCAGTTTTCTATCCTTAGAGGGTTTAATGCTAATTGGTTTCCCAAGTATTTTGTAGGTAATTCACTAGAGCAGAAGCCTAAAGTTCTGGTCAAGTGGGCTTTAATCCTTTTTGGGGTGTTGAAAAGAAAAGTGCAAGATTTATCCTTGTTAATTTCCGTATCCAACGCTTCCATGAAGAGGTCGAGAATCCGCTTTATCCTCTTAACTTCTCTTAGAGAGACAGCACAAAAAAGCATGATGTAATCAACGAACTGCTCATGAGTAATAACTAAGTTGTTTCCCCATGGCCTCATTCCTTTGATTTTCCCCTCCCTTAGTTCTTTTTGAAATTATCATCTTAGTCCTTCCGCTGCAATTATGAACAAGAAAGGGGATAAAGGATCCCCCTGTCTCAGAGCTCTTGTGGCATTGGCATTGAAGGTTGACGTCCTGACCCATTCAAAAGGATGGAGAAATTGGGAGAAGATATCATATTATAAATCTAGTTTACCCATCTATTACAAAAGCCAAATGCCAGTAGGATTGTTTTGAGGTACTTCCAATCTAGACATTCATACGCTTTTGAGAGGTCAAATTTTATCATCATTCCCATCTCCTTTCTTTGTTTCAGAGAATGAATCACTTCCCGAGATACCACCAAACGATGTAGAATTGAATTTGTATTTTCTTCCTGGGAGATTATGCTAGAGAGAATTGGTTTCAATCTCTAAGCCATTGACGTAGCAATAATTTTATATATTACATTACACGGGGCAATAGGGTGGAAACATTGGGCAATTTTCTAGTTAGCATATTTAGGAATATGGGTTAAAAGAGTTGAGTTTAGACCCAGCCATACCTTCTCTTGTCTGTGAGATTCCTCTACCACCTCGAGGATGTCTTATTGAAGGAAGTTATAGCCTACTTGGTAAAATTCAGCTGTAAATCCATTTGGTCGTGGGGCTTTCTTTTTTTTCATTCCTTTCACTATATCCTACACTTCCTTCAAGGTTGCTTCCCTCATCACGGCCATGTTCTGGTCCCTCTTAATCATTTTTGGAATTTCATTGTAGACCCTCCCTATGACTTCTTCTTTTTCCTCTTGAGCTTGAGTCAGGATGTCTTTAAAATATCCAACTAGAGCCTGTTCCATTTCCTCATGCGGAGTTACACGTTACCCTTCTTCATTTTTTATTGAGAAAATTCTATTCCTTTATGTGTGTTGAATCATGGCTTGGTGGAAGAACTTTGTGTTTTATTCACGAGACTTTTGTTTTCATAATATTTCTTCCTCTTTTCTCCGTTCCTCTAGTTAGCTAATCACTATTTCTTCTTCTCTACTTCTTTCCTCACTTCGGCCTTCTGATATAATTTTTTGTTGCAGCTCTCCCATTTTTTGTTCTAAGCGCTGCTTCTCCTTGAATATATTCCCAAATTCCTCTTTGTTCCATTTTTTTTTTCCGTGAGCTCTTTTAGTTTTAATTGGAAGGTTTGCTTCTTGCTTCGTCCTCTTTGTTGGCTCTGAGTCCACCATTCCTCCACCTTTGATATGATTTGCTCATTTTTGACCTAGAACGCTTCAAACCTGAAGGGGCATTCTTTTGGGATCAATTTCATCTCAATTTACAACCTGGTGGGCGAGTGATATGAGCCCATGGCTGGAAGGATCATTGTTTCTACAAATACATCTCCATTTATGTTTTGCTCCGATATTAAGAATCTATCTACTCTCCATGCTATTTGATTTCTGCCCCCTCTTCTATTGTACCATGTATGGATCCTGTTTATCGTGGGAATATCTACCAATCTTTGGTCCATTATCATCTCACAAAAAGCCTCCATGTCTTGGTCCGGTATTTTAGATCCTCCTAGCTTTTCTCTTGTGGTTGTGATCATGTTAAAGTCCCCCCTTGCAATCCATGGCCTCTCTAGGAAAAGCCTTCAAATTGTTTTCATATTTTGAAGAAAGTTTCTGTGCTCGCTTAATAAATGCGGGTTGTAAATGCCTGAAAGGAGTATCCACTCCAATGATATTATCGTTCTAAAAGTTCTTGAGAGAATTTGAGGAAGGCTAACCTAGTTTTTGAAGTGTACTTCCTCAGGATTCCAAAGAACTGTTAGCCCTCGTGCAGTACCTACCGTATCCTCGCCCATTACCTCATAATGAATATTAAATATTCTCATTATTTCTTCCATCTTTTGGTAGTTGATCTTTGTTTCTTGGATTATCATTATACTAGGTTTATATTTCTTCAATCTATCCCTCCAATATCTCCGTTTTCCTTTGCTATTGAGACCTCTGATGTTCCACCTTGTGATTATCATTTTAAAATTTTGGATGGTTGTTGAAATACCTCTGAAACAGGTACGACTCTCCCTGAGTTTACGAGCATCTCCCCTACCATGGTTTCACTAATTAGATGCCTACCTCTTTTTCTACCTCTTTTTCCAGTACTTCCCATTATGATACTCTCAACTCCTTGCATTCCTATTTGCTCCGGTTGACTTGCAAAGAGTGCTCCTATCTTCTTCTTGTATTTCTAAAACATCTCTTTATATAATTGCTTTTGATCTTCTGGTATAAATCTTTCATCCAGGTTCTTCCATTCTTATAATAGTCTTCTCATTATTCGTTCCTCATCGCTTCCTTTGTCTTTGTGGGGATCGACCTCAATCTGAAATTTCTCATTGGGCGTGTCCATGTTCTACTCTGTCCCTCCTTGTTCTATTTTTATCACGGTTGAGTCTTGTTCTTTTGTTTCTTTTAATAGGTCCATAGGTTTTTCATCACTTTCTTCCTTTTCCATCTCCCCTTCTTCTTCCTAAAGGGCTTTGAACTTGTTTTGGCTTTCTACTCGTGCTATTTTGACATATTTCTGCATCTTGGGCAGCCCTTCTCTGGGCCTTCTTCTTATGGGTATTTCCTTAAAACCATCTTCCATTTCTTTAGTTGCCTCTGTCCTCTTCTTCTCTTCTTCTTTTTTCTCTGTTGATTCCTTTGCACTATTTAAGGGGCATTGTTTGAAAAGGTGGCCATATTCATGGCATTTTCTACAGCGGAATGGGATGTGTTCATAATCCACGAGTTGCTGCCACACTTCTTCTTGATATTCTAGCTCTATATACTCCAGTAGTGGCTCTCTTATGTTCATGTATACACATATCCTTTCATAGGATGTGTATCGCCCTCTTTTTGTGGTCTCTGCTACTTTAACAAATGTTCCAATTGTATTACCTATTCCTTCTAGGATCTGAGGGTCACAAAACTATATTGGTAGTCCAAATAGTCTTATCCATATCGGTGCTTCTAGAATTCTTTCTTTGTCTGGATTATAGCAGTCCTCCCAATGCTTCATAAGTAAGCCCGCATTATTCATGAAATACGGTCCTCCCTTGAAGACTCTTTCCTTGTCATCTAGATTTGAGAATATAACTATGAAAAAACCCTTTGCCCCCAATCTCAAATCTATATGCCCCTCAGGTTTCCATCTTTGTTATATCCATTTCGACAGGGCATTTTGGGACGGCCAAAGCCCTTTAAATTTACACATTAAAGAATGATATCTCATATAGCTTCTATATTCTTAAATTTTTTTATTTGGAACTACGAACCTCGGTTTTTTCAATGTTCTTGGGAGACATCTACCACCTAATCCTTCTTGCGAGTGGGTTCCCATTACTGGTGGATCTCTATTATTTTTCTTTGGGCCTCTTTGTATTCCCTTTCTGCTTGATTCCCTGCCGCGATATTTTTGTAGGAGAGGATCTCTCCCCTCCCTGTTTCCCATACCATGATGCCTTTAGCTCTCTCTTATTTTGGGTCCTCCTTTCCAATCTGCTTTGCATTCTCTGATTTGGTCGATCATAACCCTTGTTGGTGCAAGTTCCGTCAGATTGAGATTATGTTGATTGAAAGCCTAAGTATGTTTAAATAATTGTCACGTATGTCATGTAGGTTTTGGGGAATTTTGAGAGACCCATACCTTGCAACTACCCATGGTGTATTTGGGTTTCATTTATGTGCCATTATGTGTTGAGGAATAAATATTGTAGCTTCCAGGAAAATTGGTTTGAAATTGGGAGAGAATGAGACTAGAAAGGGTGGTAACTATCACATAGCAGACAATGAAAGACATACACTTGAAAAATCAACTAATGGTTCAACTTTATTCGAAGGAATACTTGAAGAAAATATTTTAGGAGTTTGAATTTAGGTAAATATTCAAAATATTTATATTCAAGAATATAATTCTTTCAATAAGAGGAATATTGAAGATGAAGAACCCACTTTACATCATACATTTCCTTTTGTAACCACCTTTTGGATCATAGTAAATTGGATTTTCTCTAGAGCTATGATTAAACCTAATATGTCTTCTTTCTCCCTCCATCTTCAAATAGTGGAATCACATGGTGAATGAGAACCTTCAAATATTTCATTTTAAATCATGGAGGATGTTATTTGATTCTTGTTCACCCTCAACAAGCAAAAACATTTCATTTGCCACTTCCAAAGAAATATCAATTGGAATATCCTTTCCTCATGATGATTCCAAAATGGATGTTGTTCCTTACACTATCACTAGCAAGGGAACTATGCCAAGGCACCTAATGGAGGTTTTATTTAAACTTCCCTATTTTAGGCTAATCTAAAATAATTCAATAGCTAGAGTGGGTAGATCTAGCTAGTAAAATGTAATTTAAAAGATGGGCCTTTCTTAATTCAGATAGAGGTTATATTTATATTGAAAAGGAGAAAATGCAAAAAGAATTGCCAACACATAGCACACACAATTATTTTGGCCCCCAAACGGCATGTTTATCATATTCCAAGAGACATAAAAAATACTCTAGCTCATACAAAAGAACACAATTCTTCCACTTCAAGTATCAACAAGTAAGATTCAAGCTTCAAAGGTGTATTAAATGAAACACATGAAAGTATGCATTTCAAAAATCATCAAATATGGACAGATAAAACAGAATTATAACTAAAATATTCTTTAGATACAACTCATTTAATCACCACTCTCGTCATTGCCTTTATGACTCCTAAGCACTTTAAGTTCTAGACCATTCACTTATAACATTATTTAGCATCCAAGATAATATTGTATATTGAGCTGAATGCAAATTGAATGAGTTTAAGTGAATATTTAGTATGAAAAATAAATATCAAGCCCATTACTTGCATGTGAAACTATTCTTTGATAATATCAAAATCATCATACATTATGAAGGAGAAACTACATTAAAATTCAAGGATACATGAGCAATTTTAAAACTGAAACAAGAAAATACAAAATAATTTGAATGAGGCCATTAATCCTTCACAAGATTTCATGACTGTTTGGTGCTACAACAAATAATTAATATCATTTTCCTCAAGATTAGATTCTAGGAAATAAATGTAATATTAGTTCTAAGAAAATTTTGACTCTTCTTAAGACTTCTTTCTTAGATTAGATATGCATCATCCCTAATTGCATTTTAAAATTCCTAACTACTTCCCAAGCACATGGATTACTTCAAATTTCACATGCAAAGTTGAATTTTGGAATAATGAACTATAAGAGCATAATATCAATTTCCATATCTTACATGCCACTAAATTCCTTTATGCTTTATTTTTTCATGGCTAGAAAACCCTTTCTTATATGTTGAAGGCATAATTTATTTATCTTTTGATGTTGAATTCCTTTGCCAATAACATGTAATCTTACTTGATTCCTCACCTGTAGGTTAAGACAATGCCAACATCTTCTTGTATCTTATGTCAAGTTTAGTATGTAAATTTAAATTTGGTGGTTTAGATTTATACAAATGTTTAATAAGAGCTAAAATATTGAATCATATAACAAAGCATTTGGATAATTTTTAGTTAAAAAGTGGGCCTTGAAATAAATAATGTAATAACAAAAACAACTTTAAAAGAACCAAAAGGAATCAAGATGATGATTACATCCCAAGGGTAAATATTTCTGGAGGGAAATGAAGAAAACTACTTTTTAATTTTATTTTCAGCTTATCTCCTTATATGGTTACTGGAATTTCAAGTGTGAGCATTCATGCTATTTTTCCTTATGCAGTATTGTTATTTTCTTTAGATAATTGCATTAACAAACTTTTCATCATATACATTGTATTCACACCATATCATCATATCATCATTATAAATTATGTAGAAATAAAAGTAACGTCTAATATGCAACCAAATAGTAAAAGGAACATCACAAAAAACCATGCACAAATAGAGACACCATGATTTGCAGAGACTAACAGAAAACCCCACAAGAGGGGAAACCCAAATGAACAATCTAATGGATACGTAAATAAATTATGTGCCCAAGAAGTGCCCACATTTGAAATTTAAGTAAGCCTATAAGGATATAAGTAAAAATATAAAAAAAAATTAGTCTTTTTTTCTTTTCCTTACTCTTATTTTAGAATTTTTACTATTTTTTTATTATTTTCTTCAGGAGGCACATTTTTTACCTTGAAAATTCTCTAAAGTACTAATCATTCTTTGCCTCTCCACATTATTTTTCTTCCCTCCTTTTAGTATCATACAATTATGACCCTCTACCGTGTCCTTTCTCCATGTTGATGTGAGCAACAACATGAATTCTAAGCTTCAAGTCCCTCAAGGAATGGGTTCTTTTTCTCTTCACTGATTTATGAAAGTTCATCCGATGGATACAAAGTCTTGTCAAGTTATTTACAAGGTCGTGTTGATTTGCAAGTGGTTGAGTCAAAGGATCTAGTGAACAAAAGTGTGCACTTGCATTCAATGCCACCCAATTTAGTCTATCCATGACATTACCAATGTCGTTTTCTTTGAATTTTTCCCCAGGTCATCATTCTAGAGGTCAATCCTTGGCCAAATTGGAACAAATCCTTCCTAAACTTGCCAAACAATTATAGATTGGGAACTACTCAGAATGCCCTCCAATTATGCAACATTCAGGTGCATTGTCACAATTCAACTCGATCTATAAGGTATAATTAACTGTGAAAGGGGTACCCTCAATTACAACCAGTGAGTCACATACATGGAATTGACATGGATTCCACATAATTTCCACAACCTTTGACATTTTATCACCAAACAAAAAATCAAATTAGAAAGTCCTCTGTTCCTGTGAGCTTATTGCTTGATAGATTTATGGCCCCACCTCTCTCTCCCACATGCAAGGAGAGTAATGGTTGCATCTCTCTTCATAAAATCATGTTTACAGTATGTAATCATAACTTGAAGTGGGCATCATTCTCTACAACTGTACTATGGCCATTGGAATGTACTCTTTGATTTCAATAGATTTGGGGTTTCCTCATTTGCATGCTTCAACTACATTGAGATGCCACAATATCATTTATGGCCCCATCCTTATTTTTCTTAATGTTCATTGTAAACATTATGATCTAATTTTGGTATACCCCTTGGTAATGAATATTAGTTATTGGACATAGGCCATGGAGCCTTAGTTTCATACAGACTTTGGGGTTATGTCATGTTCCACCAACCCAATTCTTCATTGGTTTGTAATTACTGAGGGCACATGTGGTTGGAATTATGGTTAGCTTCTATAATTTGGCTCCTAAGAATGTGTTAGAGTCGCTCTGTTCAGCCCTTCGTCAGAGATCAAAACTCTTTCTTGCATTTCATTTTAGGTGTCCCATTTTTCTCATTCACCTGCATTCCATTTAGGAGCATGCCATAACCTGACGAAAGGACCTTATTTTTCATTCCCCTCATATCTTGTACCTGTTGGCTTAGGTCTTTTCATCAAAATAGAGTCCATGATAGTCAATGTGTCATCTTCTAATAAGCAAAGGGTTATGTTAATCACAGGTCTAGGGTTTCACAAATTGAGTCGTCAACATGTCCATGATGTCAGCAGAATAGAGGGAGATTCCACACATGTTTTGCTTCACATATTTCATTGTCACATTGATAGATTACGACTGTTCTTCAAAACTCTGTTTTGAAGAAAAGTCAACATTTTGTGTTTTTGTAATATTTTCAAATGTTCTTTAGCTATTGAATTCTTCTGACGTAGCCCCGTTCTCCTTTACCAAATTCCATGTCAGCTACCCCTGCAAAAAATTATCAAATATCTCATCATTTTAGTCAAAAATTCAAAAAGGAAATGTGGAATACAGAGTTGCATTAAATTGTGGAAAAAGTGCCAAAACAAAACATTGGAAAAGTGGGTTTTGAAGAAACAAAAATCAAAACCATGCCTTCATGTCTTTATAAAGTTTTTCTCCTAAGGATCAAGGTCATTTTAAATGCCAAGAGTGAAGAGGAAAAAGTTCAATGTAATTGGGTGAGCCAGTGCACGTTTTGGGAAAAGTTAGAGGTGTCTTGGCAGGTGTGGCACATACAGTAGGTGGCACGGTACACTGGGCTAGCGCGGCGTATTGGGCGTGATCCTCCTGTGGAATTTTGAATGGGTGCGGCGCACCGATAGTGCGCGGCACATAGAACACGCGGCACGACGCATACAGTCTAACACCCAAAAAACACCCGAAATTCCTCAAAATCACCATTTAATTCTTGGACTTGCTAGGTAGGGCTGACATCTGAGTGGTTCATCCATTTTTGTGTGTTATGTGATGGTTTTTTATGGTTCCAATTGTTTGAAACAAAATTTCCAAACCCTACCTCTAAAAATCCTTATGTCAATTGATATTAAGGGTTGCAAATTCATCATTTTGTTATCAAGGTTCCCCCTCCATCCCATTTGTCCCTTTTTCCTTCATTCCCTTTTCCCTTATACCATATCCCTTTGAATTTCATTGTTCCCTATCCCGTAAAAATACTAAACCCTTATCCCGAATTCCCTTTCACCCATTAGCCAATGTAAAACCCCAAACCACACCCTATGTGAAGTTCCTAAACCCTCCTACATTGCCCTAAAAAAATCTATCCTAATACTCCTAATCCCTTCATATTTTCCCTCCCTAATAGTCCCTTGTTACATTGCTCCCTTGGTGACAAATTTCAACCATATTACAACAACAATTCAACACAGTCTTGCGACCAACATTTATTTCTCCAAGCAGTTTTCATAGCATGAATTATGTCATCTGATCATTCATCCGACTATGAGGTGGAAACTCAAAGTGACTCACCCACGCAAGAACATACGCCCCAGAGGCCTCATAAAAGTGGCAAAGATGTTAGATAAGAACCAACCACCCTCGCAGAATTGCAGGCCTGCCCTCTTGTCGTCTCTTGTTTTTAGTTTTAGTCATGCTATGAGTTTTGTGAAAAGGTTGCAAATGTTCAATTTCACCGTGATTTGGCTGGATTATTCATTCTACATTTCCATGGTGCTCAAGTTACTTTGGTCGATGTTACTTTTATACTTTCACCGGACTCTATCTCGTTAGCTAGGACATGCCCAAAGCTGGAGAGCCATGGAACAAGAGACAAAAGGTTGACCGAAAGAATTATGAGCCATATATTAAACTTGGTTTCTTGAGTTAGCTTAAGAGGGTGATTCCCTTCCGATATCTTAAAGATGAATATGCCCCTTTAATGAGGTTAATTATGAAGTATTTGAGTTGTGAAGGCCGTTTCTCCCAGTTATATGCTTATCACATCAGGTTGCTCATGCATTCCACTAGGGTACACATGATGAACATCCCATATTTCATATGTCGAAACATAGAGAGGATGACCGCCCTTGTGCAACACAAGACGCCTGAGCAACAGTTCAACGACATTTGTCATTTTGCTCTCATCAAGATTTCGGGTGGTGCATCAGCTTGATTTACAGGGTATCACCTGGGATGATTTTATCTCTCGTGATTTCTTCCGAGCTTCATAGGGACCTTCAGAGACTATATCTGAGACAGGTGGACCTTCTCATCAGCACGAAGGCCATGACGCATACACTGCTACTGTGCCGATTTTCGTTACATATCAGAAGGGCACCTGACAGCTGTTTGCAGTAGCCAAGCGAGTGTTATCTCCACTTGGTGTGGAACGGGCCTCGCTTTCGACATCAACATCACAGGTACGAGACAGAGTCAAAGGGCCAATGCAAGATGAGGCACCTTCAGGTGAGCATGAGACCGACTTCATTCTCATCGAGGAAGATGATGGAGCTATGGGCCAAAATGTCAAATAAATCATGCAAGAACAGCAGGCATGAATTCAGGATTTGTCTCGCAACTTAGAGAGAGCCAAGTGGATTATTGGATACCTTGAGCAATGGAACAAGCAAATTGAGGATCAGCAAGCTGAGATAGAGTTGCGACTGATCAAGGAAAACTGGCAACACATCATGGCAGTACAAGGTATACCTATGGAGCAAAGAGACGAGGACCGGGAGTATGTTTTAGAGAAAGTGAACATTCACTTGGAGAAGCTATTGGAGAAGGCTAATAGGGAGAAATCAATTCTAAGGTGCATGACTTACCATTTCATGGCCCAAAACATGAGCTCCAAAGTGAGAATAAGGAGCGTAAAGGCGAAGTTGAGGAAGGCAACAAAAAGACAAAAGAAGAAAAAAGAGCAAGATCAACTATGAATCTTTGCCAAGGCCTCTTTGGCCTAGCATGACATGTGATGGAGAAGGTACAACCCAAATTTTAAGAAATTTGGAGCACATTTTTTGCATTTTGAAATTTTTTACACTAAAACAGGGTTTTTCTCCCTATGCACTGTGCCACATGACGCGCGCTTATGCTAGGGAGCTCCAAATGACAAAGAGTTTGTATTTTTGGATTTTCCATGGAAAATCATGACTACTGGTGTATGTCCAAGAAATTTGGACAAGTTTTGAGGCCTCCAGAGGTCAAAAACACTTAGAACATGACCTCACTGCCCCTATTTTGACACACAGGAAGCAGTCTTGGAAGAATGGACTTTTGGAGGGACAAATTGACACCAAATTGACAACTTCCATTTGGATTGGAAAGTAGACAGGCGGGGATTTCCAACAAGTTATCAAGGATTCAATTTTGACTTCATTAAGTGCCTCAAACTCAGCCTCAAAATGGAGCAACGCATAGAGGATTTGGCGTGGCGCTTAGAGGATTTGAGCTCAATTTTTCACCTTCCAGCTCAAAAATTCAGCCAATTTGACTAGTTTTGCTTCGAGATGTAATTTGTGACCCAACTTGATGTAATTGAGTAAACATTATGTAATTTTGGCACTTATTTACTTGTTCTAGATGATTCATTCACTAAAAAGTGAAAATTAAAAGAATGAATCACTTTCCTAACATATAGAGGCAAGTTGTTTTGACTGCCTAGATTTTAGTTCCTTGTTTAGAATTGGTTGAAACAACTCCTAGAATGATGAGCTCAACCCCTAGAGGCATGGGAATGGGTTCAGCTGGTCTATATCATGTAATCTCTCAGTCATTTTCAGGGTTGGACACTTGGGATTCCTTTGGCATATCATTGTATACTCTATCTCTGCATTTTTGTCTAAGGAAAGACCAGGGTTTTGCGGCACTCTTTGGGATCCATGTGGCTTTATGTTTTGGTGGTGTTCTTCTCTAAGTAATTGTAAGTTAATTAGTGTTATGTGTATCATTTTCCCTTCTATTCTTCTGAATTTGAACGAATGAGTGATTAAGGTACAATCCATTAATTGCTATGCTCTACCTTTGAATTTCTTTAAATTTCCATGTTTTCATCTATTTAAGGAGAACTATTGAGACTCTCTTTCTCTCCTTAGCTCCTCACGAGTCTGATCCATCCATTCACTCACTTTAAAGCATCAAAATGATTGCCTTCCTTGCCCCAATTAGAACTCTGCAGACACTGTGCCTCATCCCCGAGCCCAATTTTCCTTTCCCTGTTTCCAGCACAAAACCCCCAAAAACTCAAACCAAACCCTTGTACTTTATACCTAGCCTAACATTAGCTTTTATTTCAGTCATCTTGAGCCCCATCGATTGACTTTTTCCGAGATTGACCTGGAAAGAACCCTCTCCTGTCCTCGTAGGGCTAGCTACGAGGCTAAGCATGGTTTGATGTGGACATAGACCCTTGCCTTTCCAGCGTGAGGCAAATCTAGGCTCTAACAGGATGTGGAAAAAAATGAGAAAATTCATCCATAAGTTGTATTATTCTCTTTAGAATATTCCCCAAGTGTTTGTCTCTTAACCAACTTCCTTTATGTAAATATTGAATAGTAATGAGAAAATCCCCCAAGATGTTAATATTGGTCACTCGTATGGTTTTGACCAGAACTACACCATGCAACATGCCATGAATTTCTTCCTGGATATTGGTCATGTGTCCCAAACCCCATGAAAAACTTTTTACCACTCCGAATTTCGATTGTCCATGGATAAGGTAAACTAAATTTGAAATTGGATAAAATTGGCTACTGAATCCACTTTCCACCTTCTTCAGCTTTGTTATCTTATCCTAAATTGTAAGAATCAATTCATTTTTATCATTTACCTTTTCTATGTCAATAATCAAAGAAGTTCAATCTTTCATTCATATAGCTTCCAATGATTCTTATGACAATTTTTTTTACACTAAACAATTTGTCCTACTTCTTCAACTGTTAATCTCAAAGAATGGCTTAAACATGTTCATTTGATTGATTATTTTGTCTCAAATCCTTTGATTCGAATCAACTAAATGTTGTATGGAGAATGATCAAGAGTGACTTATAAAAATACTTCAAGGTTTTCCTAGCCCTTTAACAATGATTCACTATTTGTATCTTTTTGGATAACCTATGACTACAATTTCTAAATAATAATAATAATAATAATAAAAATCAACACAACATTCAAGTAAGCCAATTTCTCTTTATTATAAAGCTTTATATTTTGAATCTTATTAGATAACTCATAGACCTAAGTATTGTATGATTCTACTTCTCAATTATGACATCAACATTGTTTTCATTTTTGGATATGTTCATAATTCTCTCATTGTCATTTAGGAATTTAGTTATTTAAAATATTTATGATAGTGGCATGTTATAAGAAGCTTTTTCAACAAGCTCCTACTCAAATTTTGTAACTGAAGCATATGTTCATTAGTAAGCTTCGTTCTTGCATCAATTCATTGATTCATTCGACAATTGAGAGTTTTGACATCTGAAACTACCATTTTCCAATACTAAAACAACATTTTCCTCACAAAGAGTGATTATCTCCTTTGGTTCAACATGCTCAATTTAAGGGATCTTTGATTTAGGTTTCAAATTATTTATCTGAGTACCTTTGGAGTCTAACAAACTTTAACACTACTTATGCTATGTGTTGCGTAAATCTTAGTTGTTCTAGATCTATTAATTATTTTTTCATGCTTCAATCAAGTATACAATTTATTGAACAAGGTTTCCAACTTCTTGACATTGACCACTGATTGAATCAATTTTCTCAAAACCATCTCTCTACCTTTCCTACATCATACAATCATATCTACAATGTTTGATTTTATTTCATTCAACTTGCAAAAATGTAGCTTTATATCCTATTTATAATACCTATTAGGTTGAGTTATAGAACTAATAAATTAAGTTTGTTGTTCTCATGATCCATGGATACCAAAAATATTGGAATAGTAAGACCTACAATTATATGTGATCCTTGAAAATTTTCCATTTGTCTTGAATTTTCACTTAATGCATTCATTTGTCTAACTCGCTTTACTCTAATTCTTTTATTGAGCTTCTACTCTAGCTCTCCATTGACTTAATTAAGGTCTTGTCACTTGCATTCAAATATTGAAGTATTTCCAGAGGAGAAGTGACTACCAGCATCATCTCAATTATTCTTGTGTTGTAATTCTCCGAGTTTTATCATCTCCAATTGAAAGGATGCTCCAACACCCCGATTTAGCAGCACAAACTAGAAGGAAGCTCCAACCTGCTATAAGCTCCAACTTGCCTTAGCACCACCATGCCATCGTGAAGTATTTTTCACGTTCCAGCTGAGGTAGACATCAATGTCTGCCTTGCACCACCCTACCACCCTCAAGATTGAATATGTTTTCAGACTCCAACATGAAGGAGTCTTCAGTCTCCTTCATGCACCACCTAACCACCATGAATATAACATATATAAAAGTAAATATAGGTTGTCATACTAGGGACATTGACCCACTTACAATGATATCAAAATAACCCTTATTGTTGTCTTTGTTAATGTATGTCAAGTGTGCAATGATGTAAAGTAAATCAACTTCAAAATTGCTTCGTGAACATTGTCAAAGGTCTTCTTACAAATATTTTAACCAAATCTTGCTTCAACATTCAATTCAAACACAAATTGAAAAATTTACAAAATCTTGTCTCATACCTCAATTAAGTTTCTTGATGAGAGGTGTGCTTCTTTCTACCATTGATGGCTTTAGAATTTTTCAAGTTTTCTTTCCTTGGAGATGCCCCTTGTCAAACCTTAACCTCGGTCAGGATTGTGTCTTCCT
>APFE030669240.1:3016-75592 GCA_000404065.3 Pinus taeda | reverse complement strand
CTAGAACAGGCCCAGCAGCATACCACAGAGGTGTCCTCCTCAAGACAACAGGGCACAAAACCAGCTGCAGTCAAAGAAGGCTTCATAGAGATCAAGGCACAGAATGAATTGGTGAGAATACAACTCTATGAGCAATTCCTAAAGACCACTCCAGCCAAAAAGCAAAGGCTAATGGCTGCCTATGATTTGAAGGAAGAAAAGATGATATTCACCCACCTGAAGCCTGAAGTCCCACATCCAAAGACCCCAACAGATTACTACAGAACAAACCTGGAGGTCTTTTCCAAAGACATACACCCCATGGATCAGATTGTGTTGCACAAACAGACTGGGGAAATGGTGTATGCAACACTTGTTGACAGGGCAATGCTGGCCCATCAGCTAAAGGAAGCCCTAAAGAACACAAACATGCAGCTTGATTTTGAAAGGGTTGTCTTCCTATGCAAAGGACAATAGAATAAAGACTCTGGAGGACATAATAGTTGATTTGGGACATGACCCAAAGGACCCAAAGGGTGTTAGAGCCCTTATCAAGAAAAAAGAGGATGATATCGCTGCACTAAGAAGGCATGCAAAATTGCCTCCTACCATTCACCCTCAAACAGTAGAACTTGCACAAGAAAAGCAAGTAGATGATGCTATGGAGCTGCTCCTGGTGATGAACCAAAGAATATTACAAATGGAGGCAGAATTAGAGAAAGCACTGCAGGACAAGCAAGGGGAATCAGCCTCCCATCCCCCTCAAACATCAACAAATCTTGAACCTGCCCCTCCAACACAAGCTGCAGCAGGCACTCTTGCTATTCCAGCACCTACCACAGCTACATCAACAGGAGCAACAGTAGAAGTAACAGCAGCAGCAGAATCCAGCATGGGCATGAAGGAGTTGATGAAAGTTGTTAAAGAGCTTAAGACTCAGGTAACTGAAATAAATGTTTCCAAGGAAAAATTGGCCAAAATGGAGACCAGTTATGATAAATCAAAAATGACAGTAGCAGAGAAACAAAGAGAAATAAAGGCCCTAGAGGCCAAAGTAAAAACTTTGGAAAAAGACTTGCTGCTAGGTAAAACCCTAGCAGAATTAAAGAAGATCATTTGGGCCAAAATTGGCCAATCTATACAGGACCAATGGAGGTCCATTCAGGAAATTTTTGAGCAGGTTGAGCTGATAGATGTAGCTCATGTAGAAATACAAAGAGCCAGGACAACCCTGGGAATAATGTCCGAGCAGGCCACCAGAATGATTCATTTCCTCAATAACCGCACTAGAGAGGAACTGGCTGCTCTACAAATAAGCAGCAGAATAGATACAATCCTGACAGCCAAAAGGGTACTGACCTTGAGGAATTTTACTCAAACTTTGGAGAGGAAATGTCAGGAGATGAAGGGAGAGATAGATGAATTTAGAGCAAAAATGACTATACTACAGGACAAAGGACTGCCAAGCCTAGTGACTGGCACAGGACAGCTGCTGTCATATAATCAGTATATGACAAGGATCAACAATTATGTTGAAAACTAGATCACAGCATCCAGCAGCTCCACAGAAGAAGCAGGGCCTCCCTCTGGGCAATCCCTCTATGACAAGCTGGAGAATCTGTTCTTTATTGAACATAAAATAAATCATCTGTTCGAAGTCCCTCCTAACTTTTATAGACATACAGAGGCAGATGAGACAGTGGTTAAAATGAGGAGACATCAGCTACCCCCAGCTGATTGGTGGCAAGCAATGTTGGAGATTTTGCCTAGATTATTCCACTTTGCTTTTTGCCTTTTTTGGAGAAAGATCAGCATACAGGACAACAGACAGGTCAGCAGGCAGATCAGCATACAGGTACAACAAGCAGCATACAGATGACTCAGCAATACACCCAAAAAGCAGGCTAAAGTTAACGCAGGATTAAAAGCACTGCTACGGCCTACTCTCCAGAGCCATAATGGCAAATCTGTCTGACAGAAGAATGTCGGCTACCTCAGCATTAAAAGCTATATTTATGTTGTCATTTACTTTTTGTAAGAGAGTTGGTGGTGCAATTTATTGCACCATTGCACCATAACTCTCCACTAAGATATTTCATACCCTATTTTTGTATATATATCCCTTCAGATAACGCATTGAGGGTCGGTTGTAATAGAATTCTTCCTGAAGAGCTCTGATGTATACTGAAGACTTTTGATAATAAAATTGCTGATGGAGATTGCTGGTGTCAATGCTGTTTAATATGGATATGTAAAAGCTCTGTGTTGTTGTAGAATTCCTGTGTCATTTGCTGAATCAATAAGTTTCTCTTAACTATGTATGTGTTTCCTGTTATTCCATAATTTCATGTTTTCACAATCTTGGTAAATAGAGAAAAAGAATAGCCTAGGATTTGGTCCGAACACCCTATGCTCAATCTCTATTTCTAAATATGTTTTCTGTTGGATTAGCCATAGATATGAATTCTTAATTGCTCATATTTAAACTTATCCTAAACATGGTGAATACTATTTAAGAATTCTTAACTGCTCTTAAGCATTACTTTCATGTTTTCTTCATTAGTATAGTGGAAGATTCTTAATTGCCTTTCACTTACTAATTTTCCACTCTTCACCAACAAATCTGATATATTGTTTTAACACATGCCTAACTTGCTCTGCAGCAACACTTTGTCTCCACACATCTATTTCCTAGAGCACTAATATATCAACTCCATTGCCCAATGGAACAAACTGTCCCGTAAGTCTATATTTCAGTTCTAAAGGAAATCATCAACCCACCAAAATCAAACAAACAGTGCATCATAATCATAACTAGTCTAAACACTCATCAAACAAAGCTAAAACTATAAAGAGAGAGCCCTCTCTCGTTACAGGTAGACTAGGACCTGTAGCTACAAGATTGGTTAGTGGTTACCTCGACAGCTTTTCCCTTGGGAGTCAAAGGGAACAACCTGAGTGATAACATTATGTTCATGTATACACATATCCTTGCATAGGATGTGTATCACCCTCTTTTTGTGGTCTTTTCTACTTTAACAAATGTTCTGATTGTATTACCTATTCCTTCTAGGATCTCAGGGTCCCAAAACTCTATTGGTAGTCCAAACAGTCTTATCCATATGGGTGCTTCTAGCATTCTTTCTTTGTCTAAATTATAGTAGTCCTCCAAATGCCTCATAAATAGGCCCGCATTATTCATGAAATACAGTCCCCCATTAAAGACTCTTTCCTTGTCATCTAGATTTGAGAATATAACTGTGAAAAGACCCTTTGCCCCCAATTTCAAATCTATATGCCCCTTAGGTTTCCATCTTTGTTGTATCCATTTCGATAGGTCCTTTTCGGACAACCAAAATCCTATAAACTTACCACCTAATCCTCCTTGCCATTGGGCTCCCATTACCAGCAGATCTTTGTTAATTTTCCTTGGGCCACTTTGTATTCCATTTCCGCTTGATTCCCCTACCACGATATTTTTGTAGGAGGGGATCTCTCCCCTCCGTATTTCCCCTACCATGATGCCTTTAGCTCTCTCATATTTTCGGTCATGTTGTCTGATCTGCTTTGCAGTCTCTGATTTGGTTGATCATAGGAGGTGCATGTCCCCCTGCCCTAGTATTCGTAGCTGACTTGTTTTCAATCGCACTATTTCAGACCCTAAAGTTCCCGAAACCCTCGCCGCATCGCTCCAGCCCTTGTCGGTGCAAGTTTAGTTAGATTGAAATTATGTTTATTGAAAGCCTAAGTATGTTTAAATAATTATCACATATGTCATGTAGGTTTTGGGGAATTTTTAGAGGCCCATACCTTGCAACTACCCATGGTGTATTTGGGTTTCATTTATGTGCCATTATATTTTGAGGAATAAAGATTGTAGCTTCCAGGAAAATTGGTTTGAAATTGGGAGAGAATGAGACTAGAAAGGGTGGTAACTTTCACATAGCAGAAAATGAAAGACCTACACTTGAAAAATCAACTAATGGTTCAACTTTATTCAAAGGAAGACTTGAAGAAAATCTTTTACGAGTTTGACTTCAGGTAAATATTCAAAATATTTAGATTCAAGAATACAATTTTTCAATAAGAGGAATATTGAAGATGAAGAACCCACTTGACATCATATATTTCCTTTTGTAACCAACTTTTTGGATCATAGTAAATTGGATTTTCTCTAGAGCTATGATTAAACCTAATATGTCTTCTTTCTCCCTCCATCTTGAAATAGTGGAGTCACATGGTGAATGAGAACTTTTAAATATTTCCTCTTAAACCATGGAGGACATTATTTGATTCTTGTTCACCCTCAACAAGCAAAAACTTTTCATTTGCCACTTCCAAAGAAATATCAATTGGAATATCATTTCCTCATGATGATTCCAATATGGATGTTGTTCCTTACACTATCCCTAGCAAGGGAACTATGCCAAGGCACCTAATGGAGGTTTTATTTAAACTTCCCTACTTTAGGCTAATCTAAAATAATTCAATAGCTAGAGTGGGTAGATCTATCTAGTAAAATGTAATTTGAAATATGGGGATTTTTTAATTCAAATAGAGGTTATATTTATATTGAAAAGGATAAAACCCAAAAAAATTGTCAACACTTAGCACACACAATCATTTTGGCCCCCAAAAGGCATGGTTATCATATTCCATGAGTCATAAAAAATACTCTAGCTCCTAAAAAAGAACACAATTGTTCCACTTCAAGTATCAACACGTAAGATTGAAGCTTCAAAGGTGTATTACATGAAACACATGAAAGTATGCATTTCAAAAACAATCAAATATGGACAGATAAAACAAAATTATAACTCAAATATTCTTCAGATACAATTCATTTAATCACCACTCTCATCATTGCCTTTATGACTCCTAAGCACTTTAAGTTCTAGATCGTTCACTTATAACATTATTTAGCATCCAAGATAATATTGTATAATGAGCTGAATGAAAGTTGAACGAGTTTAAGTGAATATATAGTATGAAAAATAAATATCAAGCACATTACTTCCATGTGAAACTATTCTTTGATAATATCAAAATTATCATACATTATGAAAGAGAAACTACATTAAAATTAAAGAATACAAGAACAATTTTAAAACTGAAACAAGAAAATACAAAATCATTTGAATGAGGCCATTAATCCTTGACAAGATTTCATGATTTTTTGGTGCTAAAACAAATAATAAATATCATTTTCCTCAAGATTAGATCCTAGGAAATGAAAGTAATATTAGTTCTAAGAAAATTTTGACTCTTCTCAAGACTTCTTTCTTAGATTAGATATGCCTTCATCCCTAATTTCATTTTAAAATTCCTAACTACTTCCCAACCACATGGATTACTTCAAATGTGAGATTCAAAGTTGAGTTTTGGAACAATGAACTATAAGAGCATAATATCAATTTCCATATCTTACATGCCACTAAATTCCTTTGCTTTATTTTTTCATGGCTAGAAAAACCTTTCTTATTTGTTGAAGGCATAATTTATTTATCTTTTGATGTTGAATTCCTTTGCCAATAACATGTAATATTACTTGATTTCTCACCTGTAGGTTAAGACGATGCTAACATCTTCTTGTATCTTATGTCAGGTTTAGTATTTAAATTTAAATTTGGTGGTTTAGATTTATACAAATGTTTAATAAGAGCTAAAATATTGAATCATAGAACAAAGCATTTGGATATTTTTTAGCTAAAAAGTGGTCCTTGAAATAAAGAATGTAATAACAAAAACAACTTTAAAATAACCAATAGGAATCAAGATGATGATTACATTCCAAGGGTAAATATTTCTAGAGGGAAATGAAGAAAACTACTTTTTAATTTTATTTTCAACTTATCTCCTTATATGTTTACTTAAATTTCAAGTGTGAGAATTCATGCTATTTTTCCTTATGCAGTAGTGTTATTTTCTTTAGATAATTGCATTAACAAACATTTCACCATATACATTATATTCACACCATATCATCATAACATCAATAGAAATTATTTAGAAATAAAAGTAACATCTAATATGCAACTGAATAGTAAAAGGAACATCACAAAAAGCCATGCACAAATAGAGACACCATGATTTGCTCAGAGACCAAGGAAAAACCCCATAAGAGGGTAAACCCTTTCAAATTATTCTTCTTATTAGATTGTCATAAAATTTCCAGCAAAGAGAGAGTACAATATTCCATCTCACGAATCACCATATTATCGAGAAAAACTAACCAAACAATATTTGAGAGATGATCCCAATAGACAGATCTACTTCATATCATAGCTTTTGAGCCTCCTCTCAAGGGTAAAAGAAATGTGCTCAACTATTATCAAAACCATGGGTCATAACTCCAAGGACCTAGTGATCATCATTGTTTCTCCAAAGCTTGAGTTTCACAGAGAGAATCATGTATGCTAGAAACTCTAGTCAAAATTTTCTTGTTCGAACCATAAAGCTAGAGACCAAAAACCCTACTTCACATGTTCGAACTCGAACCCTGCAATTTCAAACCTTTGTGAACCAATTACGTAAACCAGCCTCAAACCTGTTTGAGCCAATCTAAAGAATAGAGGAGAAGAATATGCTTGATGATCATGTCCAAATGAGGTTCACTTAACTTGTGTTTATATGCTTCCAACATTGTCAAATTTCTCTTTAGGTTCCACCTGTCATTTTATGCACATGTGAATTTCCATATTGAAAATACCTTTTTCCTTAACCAAATTAAATTCTTCCAACGGATAGCAGGGTTGTGTCTTGATGAGGAAGACTTTCCAAAGGAGGGAACGTTTCCTTGACCTATAAAATTAAAACTCCCTCTGAGATAAGGAGAAATTACCTACTGCAACATATGTCCCATCTAAAATATCAAATCAAATTTCAACTCTGCTCATGCATTGAACACTCTCGAATCTAAAAGAACAAGAATTTGACATCATATGGGAGCTCAAGCTACCACATAGAGACACTACTACTACCTGGAATCACTATCAGAGAGGAGCCAATGCTATGACCTAGGAACCATCTCCCTACAGGGAGATGATATTATAACCTTGGAATCATCTACCAATAGGGAGTTGATGCTATAACACTTGAATTATTTGCTAGCACAGAGCCAATGCTACATTCTCATAATCATCTGCCAATTGGAAGTTGCTACAATGAGGGAATCATCTACGAGGGAGCCCATGCTACATCCGGGAATCGTTTTCTAGTACGAAGCTAATTCTACAACCCATCAATCATCTTACAGTGAGGAGCGAATGCTACAACTCAAGAATCATCTCTCAGCATGGAATTGATGCTACATTCTAGGAATCATCTTCCAGTGGGGAGACAAAGCTAAAACGTGAGAGTCATCTGGCATCGATGAGTCAATTCTATAACTCAAGAATTAATAGACAATAAGAAGGATTCCACTTACCTTATGAGTTAATGGTTGTTCACATCCAAAAGTATGTTTATAATAGGAGGGATAACACCTACCAAAAATGGCAAAGTTCATGCCCATCCTATCGATTCTTGATCTTCCCAACTTGACCCTCAAGAGTAAGGACTGTGCCTAACATAAGAAGCCAACACCCATCCTATAAATGGTAAGGAATGCGCCTAACGCAAGAAGACAACACCCATTAGCCAAATAGGTGGGAAAGACGGATGCCAACTAGGTTATACTTTGTCAAATCCATAGGTCCCTCAACCCCAAGATCTCTAAGGATAAATTCCTCACCTTGGTAGCTCGAACAGGGGTGAAGAGCATAGCTCAATGTCCTCAATTACCCTAAACCCTTTCCTAGTTGGGACACATCCATCAATCCATGTTTCTCTCTAAAGATCAGAAACATATCAAAGTGCTCATATTCAGTACCGACTCAAAAAATTCACTGAAGGGTTTATTCACATTGCTTTATGTAGTAATTTTGAGCATCAATCCCCCGTTTTCTTATTCATACAAGACATGAAACAAATATTATGTTGGAACAAATACATGTCATAAAAGGATACAATATTCATCCTTTCCACCTCTCACGGAAGCATCAACCACAAACCTACTCTTGTCTCATACAATAACATTATCTTAATACCAGCTAGATACGAGATTATTTTCCAATGGGATCCCACTCTTGTTATCGCAATATATCATTTTGGACTTCTATTTCTTTCTCATCCAAGATATCATCGTAGATCCCAAGCTAAAGTAGTGCCCAAATGTGTTTTCCCATCAATAATGTTTCCATCCTAGTCATCATCAACATATCCATGTAGTCTCACATATTTGAAAGTCTATCTCAAACCAAGATGGATTGTCCCATGAAAATAACTCAAAATGTGTTTGGCAACAACCCAATGTGCATAAAGGGGCTTGGTCATGGATTAACTCAAAATTTTCATTAGAAAGCATATATCTAAATGGGTGTTCACAAGGAACATCAATGCACCAATCAAGATGATACTTAGAAGGGTTACCCAAGTTGGGTCCAACAGCATCTCCATATAACTTCTTGAAATTATTTTCCATATAACTTCACAAGTAATAATAATAATAGTTGTTGGGATCTTATGGAGATTCTCTCCCTCTGAATGAGTACCCTTTTCAATCATCATCAATCAATGCATCAACATATCTATCATCATACTTTCATGCATCAATGAAATTACCAGATTACGAAGTCAATCTATATCAGGGTCTCAGACATATATACATCATAGTCATGACTAGTCATCATGAGTCACTTCATTGTGATATACGAACATGCCATCAAATATTCATCAGGGGTTAGTGTCATATAATTAGGGTAGCTAGAAAGTGTATCTTCATACTTCAAGGATCATAATCACTTCCTCATCACATTACTCAACCACTTTTCTTCAAAACTCTAACATCGTCAAGTTAGGGCATCCATCTTTGTCACATTATAAAATTTACTATGTGGTTAAGTTATCATAGCAGTTACAGCTTATCAAAACCTTATCAAGTTCAACAATAACATAGTTACAAGCTACTACTTATCATTCTTACATCCAAATTATTATGATCTAGTTACCATGCTTATTGTAAGTATTGACAATAGTATCAAGTTACCATATATCAAAATCAATGCTTCTATCCCTCTTTATAAAATCAAGAAATCCACCATGTCTAATAAAATGTAAGACACTTGTTAAATATCAAGTGCATCAAACTTAATTTCATATGTATGTGACTTACATGCATGAGTCATTTATGAAGGTGATATTCTTTTCATACCTCAGGGATTAACTTTCCATCCAATCTTGCAGCTAAACCATAACATTGAAACAATATACTATAAATGCCTTATAATATTTGGATACCTATTTTGTAGCACTTATTTATCATTGGAAGTTGTAGCAGTTGCATATTGTAATTTTCAGATTTCATGCTACTTTTTCAACTTTGCAAAAACTTTTATCAAGTACCTCTTCCTTTTCTAGCACTAGCTCTTCTCTTTATGCACTATTTCTATTTTCTTGCACCTGTAGAATCTTTGAAATGTCTTAAAAATATCATCCACTTTCACCTTTATCACCACCATTTCACTCACATGTCGCAACCTCATAGCCATATAATCTTTCATTAGCCTCCATTTTCATGATTACATGGGATTACCTTTGCTTTTTCGAAAAGCTAATTGACATATACTTGCTAAAACTTAAAAGTGGCTTGAGTTTCATGACATGTGTAGGTCATTTGGAAGCTTCCAATGCACCCTTATGTGGCCTCAAATGCTCAAACTCTAATTCCCTTCAAGATATCGAAGAATATTTGGAGAAAGGTCAAAGAGAATATGTGTCTCATCATTACCTATTTGACTTGTACATAGCAAGCTCCGGGTTTGTTTCAAACTATATATAGAAAGATCTTGGGCTTGTTTCAAACTGTATAATGCCTTCTTCAATCTGCAAACATGAGTATTCTTGTCTTATACTTCAAATCCATGAGGTTTCTCGACATACACTTATTATTGTAGCATTCCATGAAGGAATGATGTATTTACATCCATTTAGTGAAGGGTCCATTCTTGACTAATAGAAAGGGAAATAATTTATCTAATGGTGGTGTTTTGGGCAATAGGTGCAAATATGTCATCATAATATTCTCCCTGTTTCTCGAACAATCCTCTAGCCATGAACCTTGTGTTGTACTTTTCAATTTTTCCATCGACTCCATGTTTGATCTTGTATAGTCATTTACAGGTCATGACAGACTTTCCTTTACATCTTGGAATGACATCCCATACATCATTCTTCATTATTGATTCATATTGTTTGGCCATGGAATACTTCCAAACTTGTTCTTTCACATCTTCTTCAACTTGAATGATTGTACTCATGGCTACAATGTGTCCTTGATACTGGAATGGCTTCTTACTTTCTCTAAAGGTTATTTTGGAAGGAACATATCTCTTAGAATCCTGTAATGTATCATGAAATCACTATGGTATCTTCCTTCAAAAGTATTAGATGATCATCTATTCATGTCTAGAAGCCTTTCTTTATTCTGCAATCATCCATCGCAAATAATAATAGGTGTTGGGATCTTATGGAGATTCGCTCCCTCTGAATGAGAACCATTTTCAATCATCATCAATCAAGACATCAACTTATCTATCATCATACTTTCATGCATCAATGAAATTACCAGATTACGGAGTCAAATTATATCAGGTTCTCATACATATACACATCATAGTCATGACTAGTCATCATGAGTCACTTCATTGTGATATATGAACATGCCATCAAGTATTCATCAGGGGTTAGTGTCATATAATTAGGGTAGCTAGAAAGTGTATCTTCATACTTCAAGGATCACAATCACTTCCTCATCACATTACTCAACCACTTTTCTTCAAAATTCTATCATCGTCAAGTTAGGCCATCCATCTTTGACACATTATAAAATTTACTATGTGGTTAAGTTATCATAGCAGTTACATCTTATCAAAACCTCATCAAGTTCAACAATAACATAGTTACAAGATCCTACTTATCAGTCTTACTTCCAAATTATTATGATCCTGGTTACCATGCTTATTCCAAGTATTGACGATAGTATCAAGTTACCATATATCAAAATCAATGCTTCTATCCCTCTTTATAAAATCAAGAAATCCACCATGTCTAATAAAATGTAAGGCACTTGTTAAATATCAAGTGCATCAAACTTACTTTAATATGTATGTGACTAACATGCATGAGTCATTTATGAAGGTGATATTCTTGTCATACCTGAGGGATTAACTTTCCATCCAATCTTGCAGCTAAATCATAACATTGAAACAATATACTATAAATACCTTATAGTATTTGGATACCTAATTTGTAGCACTTTTTTTTCTTTGGAAGTTGTAGCAGATGCATATTGCAATTTTTAGATTTCATGCTACTTTTTCAACTTTGAAAAAACTTCTATCAAGTAGCTCTTCTTTTTCTAGCACTAGCTCTTCTCTTTATGCACTATTTATATTTTCTTGCACCTATAGAATCTCTGAAATGTCTTAAAAATATTATCCACTTTCACCTTTATCACCACCATTTCACTCACATGTTGCAACTTCATAGCCATATAATCTTTCATTAGCCTCCATTTTCATGGACATGGGATTACCTTTGTCTTTTCCAAAAGCTAAATGACATATACCTACTAACACTTAAAAGTGGCTTGAGTTTCATGACATGTGTAGGTCATTTGGAAGCTTCCAACGCACCCTTATTTGGCCTCCAACGCTCAAACTCTAATTCCCTTCAAGATATGGAAGAATATTTGGATAAACGTCAAAGAGGATATGTGTCCCATCATTACCTATTTGAGTTGTAACTCTATATGTGTCTCATCATTACCTATTTAAGTTGTAACTCTATATGTGTCTCATCATTACCTATTTGAGTTGTAACTCTATGATATTTTCTAGGGATATAGGGATCGAATAATGGACCTCCATTAATGAGGTAGCTTCTTATGTTTTTGTCTAAATAAGAGAGCCTCCTCCTTTCAAAGGCATGTGTTAATTTTGAGATACGTGGGTGTCCAAGTTAAGATTACTTATGAATGTAATTTAGATCTAGCACCATGCTCATGAGTCATATTCATCTCTTTCTACCTTGCATTGGGAGCCTCTGAACTTGCCATCTCTCATGCTTTTGGATTGGCCACCTGCAAAGTGTAAGAATTATTGTATTTCATAGATTAAGATTTATTGTTTTTCATAGATTAATATTTATTTCTTTCATAGATTAAGATTTATTTCTTTCATATACATTCCTATGTGAAAGGTTAAGAGTGATTGTTTTTATTTTCTTTCATATATAGAAGTTAAGAGCGATTGCTTTTATTTACTTTCATATCTAGTGGTTAAGAGTGATTTTTTTTATTTTCTTCCATATTTAGAGGTTAAGAGTGATTGTTTTTATTTTCTTTCATATCTTTTCCTATCTGAGAGGTTAAGAATGATTGTTTTTCTTTCATTTCATGTCATGTGATTTTTATTATTTATTTGATAGGATCCTTTTTTGATAATGCACACATCATCCCTTAGAGTAGATTTCATTTCATGCAATTTCAATTCCTACAAGTGTGATAGATTAAGATTTCAATTCCATGCATTGTACTATAATTGTACTATAATTTATTTTGAATTTATTTTTGAATTAGAATAGGTGAATTTTATTTGTTGTTATTTGGGTTCGTAGTTAAATTAATCTAAAGTGAAAGTTAATTTCTAGCATATACAGTGCATGCATGCTTTGCAAGTTTTATGAAACCCCCGGGTTGACAATTAAATGATAGGTAATTAATTTGCCTCAAAGGCACCTTGGATGATCCCAAAGAGGGATTTGTTTATCACATCTCATGTGTAGGTTAGAAGTATTAAAATACTCAAAGATTCACGCAGGAAGAATCAAAACAATAAATTTAAACAAGAATAGTGTCTTGAAGAAATAAATAAAAAAAGGTACTCATCTTTAACGAGAGGTGTAAAACTCCCTCTTGAACTAGCCTTCAATATTTGTTACATTTGATTATTCATATACAATGTTGCCTTCAATATTTCCAATCCTCTTCATCAACAATTAGGCCCAATTGATATTATCCCATCTAGGGTTATACTAAATCTATAACTTCTCGCTCATCATGCTAGGTTTTCGAGACTATATAACTCAAGCTTGTGTCATACTCCAAGGTTTTTTTCCAAACTCTAACCTCATGTTATCCATCAAACCCTAATAATGGAATTGCCTAGGGTTTCCTTCAATTCCTAGAATTCCTTTAGGTCTCTACCATCTTCTCTTCCTTCCATCAATATTGTCTTCAAAGGGGTAATCTTTAATGACTTTTCTTCATCCTAGTTCTGATACCATCTTAATATTTCTTATGGAAGTATTTTTCTTTTCTTTAGGTAATTGCATTAACAAACTTTTCACCATTTACATTGCATTCGACCCATATCATCATTACATTAGTAACAATTATGTAGAAAGAACAATAACATCTACTATGTAATAGAATAGTAAAAAGAACATTAGAAGAAAAGAATGCACAAATAGAGACACCATGATTTGGTCAGAGGCCAAGCAAAAACCCCACAAGGGGGAAACCCTTTAAAATTAATCTTCTTATTAGATTGTCATAAAATGTTCAGTAAAGAGAGAGTACAATATTCCAATTCAACAATCACAAGATTATCTAGTAAAACCAACCAAATAATATCTGAGAGATGATCCCAATAGACATATATGCTTCATATCATAGTTTTCTAGTCTACGGTTAACTATTATCAAAACCTCAGGTCACAGTCGCAAGGGGCTAGTGATCATCTTTGTGGCTAGAATGCTCCATCCACAAGGAGCATACTGTAGGCAAGTGCTTCAAACCAAAATTTCCATTTTCCAACCATGCAGCTAGAAACCAAAAACCATACTTCACACATGTGATCTCATACCCTGCAATTTCAAACATGTATGAACCAATTCCGTGAAAGAACCTCAAACCTATGTGATCCAATCCAAAGAAGGGAGAAGAAGAAGATGTTTGATGATCATATCTGAATGAGTTTCACTTGACTTGTATTTATAGGATTCCAAGGGTCTCCAATTTCTCATTAGGTTTGACTTGCCCTTTCATGCACATATTGGTTTCCATATTAAAAAGACATTTTTCCTTAACCAAATTAAATCCTTCCAAGGGCTAGGAGGGGCCTTTCATGATGAGTAAGATTGTCCAAAGGAGGTAATTTATTTGTGAGCTACCAAAATTTACAATCTAATGGATACGTAAATAAATTATGTGCTCAAGAAGTGCCCACACTTGAAATTTAAGTAAGCCTATAAGGATATAAGTCAAAAATATAAAAAAAAAGTAGTCTTTTTTCTTTTCCTTACTCTTATTTTAGAATTTTTAATATTTTTTTATTATTTTCTTCAGGAGGCACATTTTTATACCTTGAAAATCCTCTAAAGTACTAATCATTATTCGCCTCTCCACATTGTGATTTCTTCCCTCCTTTTAGTATCGTACAATTATGACCCTCTACTGTGTCCTTTCTCCCTGTTGATGTGAGCAACAACATCAATTGTAAGCTTCGAGTCCCTGAGGGAATAGGTTCTTTTTCTCCTCATTGATTTATGAAAGTTTAACCCATGGATACAAAGTCTTGTCAAGTTATTTACAAGGTCATGCTGATTTGCAAGTGGTTGAGTCCTAGGATCTAGTGAACAAAAGAGTGCACTTGCATTCAATGCCACCCAATTTAGCCTATCCATGACATTACCAATGTCATTTTCTTTGAACTTTTTCCGAGTTCATCATTCTAGAGGTCAATCCTTCGCCAAATTGGAACAAATCCTTCCTAACCTTGCCAAATGATCATAGATTGGGAACTACTAGAATGCCCTCCAATTATGCAACAATCAGGTGCATTGTCATAATTCAACTCGATCTATAAGGTATAATTAACTGTGAAAGGGGGACCCTCAATACAACCAATGAGTAACCTACATGGAATTGACATGGATTCCACATAATTTCCACAACCTTTGAAATTTTATCACCAAACAAAAAATCAAATTGGAAAGTCCTCTCTTCCTGTGAGCTTATTCCTTGATAGATTTATGGCTCCACCTCTCTATCCCACATGCAAGGAGAGTAATGGTTGCATCTCTCTTCATAAAATCATGTTTATAGTATGTAATCGTCACTTGAAGTGGGCATCCTTATCTACAACCGTACTATGGCCATTGCAATGTACTCTTTCATTCCAATAGATTTGGGGTTTCCTCATTTGCATGCTTCAACTACATTGAGATGCAACAATAGAATTTAAGGACCCATCCTTCTTTTTCTTAATGTTCCTTGTAAACATTATGATCTAATTTTGGTATACCCCTTGTTACTGAATATTAGTTTTTGGACATAGGCCATGGAGCCTTACTTAGTTTCATACAGACTTTGGGGCTATGTCATGTTCCACAACCCCAATTCTTCATTGGTTTCTAATTACCCAAGGAACATGTGGTTGGCATTCTGGTTAGCTTCTATAATTTGTCTTCTTAGGATGTGTTAGAGTTGGTATGTTCAGCCCTTCGTCAGAGATCAAAACTTTTTCTTGCATTTCATTTTAGGTGTCCCATTTTGCTCATTCACCTACATTCCATTTAGGATCATTCCATAACCTGACGAAAGGACCTTATTTTTCATTCCCCTCATATCTTGTACCTGCTGGCTTATGTCTTTTCATCAAAACAGTGTCCATGACAGTCAATGTGTCATCTTTTAATAAGCAAAGAGTCATGTTAATCACAGGTCTAGGGTTTCACAAATTGAGTCGTCAACATGTCCATGATGTCAGCAGGCCAGAGGGAGATTCCACACATGTTTTACTTTGCATATTTCATTGTCACATTGATGGATTACGACTGTTCTTCAAAACTCTGTTTTGAAGAAAAGCCAACATTTTGTGTTTTTATAATATTTTCAAATGTTCTTCAGCTATTTAATTCTTCCAGCGTAGCCCTGGTCTCCTTTGCCAACTTCCATGTCAGCTACCCCTGCAAAAAATTATCAACTATTCAAAAAGGAAATGTGAAATATAGAGTTGCATTAAATTGTGGAAAAAGTGCCAAAACAAAAAATTGCAAAAGTGGGTTTTGAAGAAACAAAAATCAAAACCATGTCTTCATGTCTTTATAAAGTTTTTCTCATAAGGATCAAGTGCATTTTGAATGCCAAGAGTGAAGAGGAAACTGTTCAAGGTAATTGGTTGAGCCATCGCATGTTTTGGGTAAAGTTGGAGGTGTCTTGACAGGCGCGGCGCATACAGTAGGTGACGCGGCACACTGAGCCAGCACGGTGCATTGGGTGCGATCCTCCAGTGCAATTTTGAATGGGTGTGGTGCATCGGTAGTGTTCAGCACATAGAACAGGAGGTGCGGCGCATACAGTCTCACACCCAAAAAAAGCCAGAAATTCCTCCAAATCACCATTTAGTTGCTTGGACTTGCCAAGTAGGGCTGACGTCTCGGTGGTTCATCCATTTTTGTGTGTTATGTGATGGTGGTTTATGGTTCCAAATATTTGAAACAAAGTTTCCAAACCCTACCTCTAAAATCCTTATGTCAATTGTTGTTAAGGGTTGCAAATTCATCATTTTGATATCAAGCTTCCCCCTCCATCCCATTAGTCCATTTTTCCTTCATTCCCTTTTCCCTTATACCATATCCCTTTGAATGTCATTGTTCCCTATCCCCTAAAAATACTAAAACCTTATCCCAAATTCCCTTTCACCCATTACTCAATGTAAAACCCCAAACCCCACCCTATGCAAAGTTCCCAAACCCTCCTACATTTCCCTAAACAAAATCTGTCCTAATACTCCTAATCCCTTCATATTTTCCCTCCCTAACAGTCCCTTATTACATTGCTCCCTTGGTGATAGATTTCAACCATATTACAATAGCAGTCCAACATAGTCTTGCGACCAACATTTATTTCCCCAAGCAGTTTTCATAGCATTGTTACACAAAAATATCATCACCATGATTATTTGCAGTCAGTATGGGTCTATCATCACCTATACTAGCCTCCTAAGCAAGTCTCAGACCTTAGCTCTTCATGTCAGGCTTTGCAAAAGAGAGAAAGACTTTGAAAATCAATATTACTCTGGTTCCGCACTTTCTCCTACTTTTACCTGCGGACCCGCACCCCTTGTTCATAATACCTGCATATCTGCATGCTCTGTCTGTAAAGGGGTGGGTGCGTACCGCTGTGAAAGTCAAAAAGGCGTAATTTTATCCTAAAAACTCACTTTTAGGTTAAATCTAGATGTTTCTAGAAGGATTTTGATGTCGATTGTTCGCTCCAAAGTGGTTCATGCATCCTAGAAGAGAAGGAGCTAATCCCTTGATAGGAGGAGTTATCCCTTTGAAGGAGGAATTTATCCCTTTGAAGGAGGACCTAGTAACTTCCCTCCATTGCACTATAAATTAAGGCATTGGGTCAGTTGCTAGAGAGGTTAGAAGTTGAACATTTTGAGGGTAAATGCTGATGGAATTGGGACTTCCTACTTAAACTTGAGAGGAGAGATCACATACCTTTTGGTTTCATTGGGAAGTGAGTGAAACTTGTCAAAGTAGAGGAGACTTCTTGTCAGACCCTAGGAGGAGCTTGTATAACATCAAGGCACAGGTTGTAAAGTTCTTCTTCATTTGAATTAATATAATCAAATTCATTGTTCTCAACAAATTGTCTTATGTGGTTTGTTTCATAATCTCCTTGATCATTATGATGAATATGCTTTATAATATTGGCTTTTTAGGTGCTATTTAATTGTTTTCTTGTTTGTTTTTGTAGAATACAATTCAAGGAAGCTCATTTGGAGCGAGGGAGCAAGGCTTCCACAAACTTGCATTGGACCCAAGGTAGGCCTAAAACACTTGTTTGCCTTTGTTTTACTTGCATATTTAGAGAAAGATAGTTTTTGATTGGCTTGCTTGTCACTAGATATTAGTAGATACTAGGTAGGTCGATATTGTCCGCAACCTCGACTCGTTCTGTGTGACAAAATGGCGACTCCACTGGGGACTTGATTGTTTTCCTTGTTTTCACTTTGACCTGAGAAACTTGCCTTTTTGTTTTTGTTTTTGACTTGTTGTGTGTGGAGTTGGGTGGATTTAGTGGATCTAGGTTTGTTTTGGCTTTTCATAACTTTAGGAGAAGTCTGCAGCCTGTGCTTGTATCACAGTGCGTACCTCTACGCACTTTTACTTTGCACACAGAGCGGGCACGCACCTGTGCAAACTCTGAGCCTGCGGACCCTGCTAAATTTTTAAAAAACTTGATTTTTCCTCTTTTAATTAGTTTTATTTTGGTTTACGTATTGTTCCTCTGCCCAGATCTGCATGTGACTTGTTGAAAGTTTTCCTTTGTTTAATTTCATTGGTGTTAGGGTTTTAGGTGAAATTCCTAGAAGTTCTGGTTGTTGGTTTTGATTTTCATTTCGGTCGTGTAGTAGCTCAGAGCTTAGAAGCATAGAAGCCTCAGATTACCTTGGTTTTTATTGCCTTATTATGAGTCTGACCATTTGTAAAATCAACCCTTTTGAGGAATCCATCTTGAGTTTTCTCTTTCCAAAATTTCGAAAAGCTTGTGTTAAAAGTTTGGATTTCATTTTTACAAAAAGAGCAAAAGATTGCTTGTTTTTTACTGATTTGTGATTCTGGACAAATTAGTCCTTGGTTTGCTTATTGCCATGTAAAACATCCTCGAAAAGAAAAAAATATTTTGTAAGCTTTAACTTCAATTAGTTTTTTATAGTTTGTAGATCTTAAGATTTGATTTCATAGTTTTCTTAAAATTTGCTTTAGTTTTCTTAAGATTTTCTCTAATCATAGTTTTAAGTGTTTTTATAAAAATACAAAAATCTCTTTTGAAAAAAGTTTGTTTTGGTAGCATTTGAGCGTTTGAATGAAAAAGCAAATTTTTGTTCAAATAACTAGTTGTCTCATTTTGAGTGCATTGGAATGAAAACTCTTCTTTAAATTTGTTTGTTAAGAAAGATTTGTGTTTACATGTATTTTCATTCTCAAACTCTTTCCTAGCTAGAAGTTCATTGAAGAGAAAAGATTGTTTAATCATCTTAAGTGCATCTTTTTAGTGATTTCAAGTCGAGTCTTCACACCACGAGTTTCATCTCCGCACCTCTTGACTTAATAAAAACCAATAAAAATAACGCTTAAAGTAGAATTAATCTAGAAATAGTTTTATTTCTAGGGCTCTATTATACGTACATAGCTTAGGCTAGTGTCTTGCAGTAGGGAGTACTTAACTCTCCAAGATAGTAAAACAAACAAGTAGTTGTATCTTGCGGTAGGAGAGAAATCCAATTGTTGCATTTATGCTCTAGGAAAGCTCCTCTTAAAGGAGAAGCACGAGATCATGTCCGAACCAGTGTGGGAATCAATCCTTCCTCATTGGGAACGACGCCAGATATTCATGTATTACAAATGGTAAACCTTGGATTAACCATTGTCGAGGAGCCTGGGGTCACTTGTTCGTAAACCTTAGTTTATGTCAAGGAGCCTTCAAGGGGATTGAGCTTGTTACTCTGCCCTTGCATGCGTATTGGATCGTAGACTGTTCCTCGAGGTATATTTGTTTCTGTTGGTAACCATAGTGACCATATTCTATAGGATTCTTCCTAAGGTGACGGTGGTAGGAAGATCCCACTGTACCTGGAGCAGACGTCGTCTAGACTCACTTGGATTTTCTGGGGGGTTCTCTTCACTCGAGACGGTTAACTGGAGAAACTTGTGCCAGTATATTCATTAAGCAGGTTGCCGGGGTAACTGTTCCAACCGCTATTTCTATATCGAACTCTGCGACATTGGATTTCATCACCAACTAGTGTTTTCGGTCCAGAAAGTTACTATTTGTGTGTGATTGATCTCCTAGATTCTTTAGGCGTGTGATTCAATTTGTTTGGTTCTTTAGAGGCTTTAGGTGGTTTTCATTGAGATTTTACTTTGTTTGCGTGTGAAGTAGTTAAAATTCTTTAACTGTGGCTGAATTACCAAGTCAGTCCCGTAGACTTCGGGGCCAATCTCCTGAGTTTGTAAACGTGGCTGAGTTACTAAGGAAGTCCCGTAGACTTCGGGGCAAACCACCCGAGGACGTACCGAGCCAGCTTGAAGGCTTGAAATTCCTCGTAACTCCTAGTGACAGTAGAGGTGGGTCACTTCAAGAAGGAGAATCTTCTTTGAGAGTACATTCTGATTCTCAACCGTTAGTAATTTCAGAAGTTACTGGTAGTGTTACATCTACTAGTGATATAGGTGAAGAACCGGAAATATCTGAACCCGAATCTGAAATTGCTGCTACTCCCATACCAGAGTTTGTTTCTCCAGCTTCTAGTGGTCCTAGTTCACCTAGGGTAGAAATGGTAATTACCCAAGATCTTCCTTCTGGACTTATAGCTATTGAAGAACTTGCTATTCCAGACAACGAAGAAAGTTTTCCTTTTCCATAAGATCGACCTATCTTAGACCTTAGGGAGTGTGAATCAATCTTTTACAGTCCTCCTAGGAGCAGTGCTTGGTATCATTGATTGAATAATCTTTTGGAAAACCCGGGACTAAGTTTTTCACCACCTTATATTTTTTATCATGCAGCAACTAGAGATTATTATCCTTTGTTGAATATGTCTACTCAGTCATCCATGTTTTCCCAATCTCCGGAAGCCTATTTGTACGGTGGTCCTTCTGTCCCCGTTGGGTATCAGTCCATCTCTGGTACTTTTTCGGGAGCATCTCCTCAACCTATCAAACAAAAGTTATTAACTGGAAGTAGTGGTACTAAACCGTTGAGTGTAGAGGATATTCTCATGATGTCAGGTTTCATTCCTAATCCTCAGCCACAAGGTGGCCAATCTCCACCTGGGGGGCAACCTCAAGGTACCCAGTATGTGCCTGGGGGGCAACCCCAAGGTACCTAGTATATACCTAGGGGGCAACCTCAAGGTACTCAGTTTGCGCCTGGGGGACAACATCAAGGACAGTACATACCTATGGGAGAGTACGTTCCTCAAGGTCAACCCAAGACTCAAAATGTACCTCAGGGTCAACCTCAGTATCAATATGTACCTCAAGGTCAACCTCAGTATCAATATGCACCTCAAAATCAACCTCAATATCAGTACGTACCTCAAGGTCAACCCCAGTATCAGTACATGCCTCAGGGTTATCAACCCCAAGGTTAGTACTCAGCTCAAGGTTACCAACCACCTTCAGGTTCATCATATTATCAACCCTACCCTCAACCCGGTTATGGTCCTCAATATCCTCAACCTGTTATGGGTCCATACCCCGGAATGAATTTAGTGTGGGATCCATCTCAATCCCAATAGGTATTTCAACCGAATGCGCAGTTGTCATCTCAAACTAGACAACCCTTGGTTTCTAGTTCATCCCAACAACCTGTCCAGCCTACTGTTCAAACTTCTGCACCTTCTGTAGTTTCTCAGCCTGGGCCTAGTACACCTCATACTCTGCCTCAAACTTCTGCTGTGACTACTGCAACATCTGTTCCATCTACCCCACCTTCTTCTGGAGTATCGACAGCTCGAGTTTCTACCCTCCCAGTATCTACCCCTCAGACATATTTACCTCATTATGGACCCACGGTCCACACTTCGGTTCAGATGCCTGTAGGAAGTACGGTTGTCACTAATCAACCTCAATATAATCAACAACCATACCAAGGACAGTACTAATATGGTCCCACTCTGTAACAACCAACCTATCAGTATCAAACGTACCCTGGGTATACATATCAATAGCCTCAACAACCCCAATATGGTCCCGTTAATCCTGGTTTTCCAAGACGTCAAAACATCCCAAATGCAATTCCCATTCCTAGTTATCCTGGATATCCTCCTCCCGGGGCTGGTCTGCAGACCGAGAGTTTTAGGGACCCTAATCGTCAGTTACCATTTATCGCAACTTTGTACTTGCCTGACTTGACGTGCCTTACGAACGATCCAATTAACTATCTTCAGTATTGGCCACCAATGCCGCATAAGTTGCCGAGTGATATTCCTAAGTTCGAAGGTAAGCCAGGAGAGGACCCGTCAAACCATTTCATGACTTATCACCTCTGGTGTGTGTCTAATTCCATTTTAGATGATTCGATTCATTTACGTCTTTTCAAGCGCACTCTAACTGGTTTTGCGGACAAGTGGTACATTGAGCTACCACGAGCCACTTTTTATAACTTTAGTGAGTTAGCTACCTCGTTTTTAACTCATTTGCAGTTGCTAGTCAGATATGACAATGGCATGAAATATTAACTTCATTAAAGTAGACAATGTCCACATACATTTCAGATCATATCCATGAATGGAGACGTCGACGACGTTTAGTGAAAGTTTATATCCCGGATCAGATCTTAGCTGAATGGTTTGTAAAATCTTTACTACCCAAGATCACTGAGGATGTAGCTAAGGGCGGAGTAGTTACTGAGGAGCAAGTAATTTCTCAAGCATAGTACCTTGACTTAGTTTATACTCAGTCAGGTACGTTACACGAGAAAATCCCTGATCTACCCAAACAAAATCAAATCGTTGTTGCTCCTTCCAGGTCTCATGCCACTGATGGTATGATTGGTACGGTTAATACCAAAAGTAAGAAGAATTCTTGGAAGAATTCTTCTCCTATCATAACCTTGCCAGATTCCCCGACAGGAGAGTCTTCCACGGAACTTTCCGCCGATATTCATGTTATAGAGTCGTCTACAACTAAATGAAAAACTAGTGGTAAGAAGAAAGGGAAGAAGAAGAATAAAGAAGATAAAAATTCAAAAGAGAAACCTGAAAAAGTGGAACCAACCAATGAAAAATGCAAACCTCGTTATCCGTGTCTCATCTGCAATGAAGAACATTATACGAGAGACTGCCCTCATCATGTAGAGGTTGCGAAAATTGTCAAAGGTTCCCAAACTCCTGCTGTCTTGAAGGATCCCTTTCCAGCTCAAGGTAGTAAGATGATAGGTTCGTCCTCCAGTGCCAATGAAGAACACATATTGATGACGTCCCATGTTAGGATTGCAACTCGATCACAAGATTATGGATGTAAAAGTCCTGTTGATGGTAAAGAAGCAGAATCTTCTCATTCAAAGCCATCAACCTCAGCTCCCGGTTCCAATCCACTATAGATCGAGAAACCTAATACAGACTTAGTAATCAAACCGCCTACCAAGGGTATACTTCGAAAGTCTACTTTCAATCCACATGCGAGAGAAACTCAGAACTATAACATTGTTGAGGATTTAGTTGTTTCCCCCTCAGCAATGTCGGCTTTGGAAGTGCTGCAATCTTATTCAGCACAACGCAAGTTACTTTTGTCGGCTATAGGAGTTGTTGACGTTCAGGACCCGAACCTTATAATCTTCGATCTAGAAAATAGTGCACCACGCTTACCTCATGAGATGGCTGTCCAAATTCCAGTGATAGTCAAAAACAGACCTGTTCACAGGACTGTGATTGACGAGGGAGCTTCCACGTGCATTATGTCGATACAGTGTTGGAGATCGCTTGGTTCTCCTTCACTAAATCAATCTCCGACGATTCTTAAGGCTTTTGATGGCCGTGGGTTTCATCCTTTCGGCATTTTACAGGATCTACGTATAGGGGTTGAAGGTAAAACCGTTAATCTAGATGTGGAGCTGGTTGATGCCCCTCTGGATTAAAACCTTCTCTTGGGTCGTAGTTGGTCTTACGCTATGACAGCTGTTATTTCATTGGTCTTTTGGCTTATAAAGTTCCCTCATAATGGAAGGATCATAACCTTAGACCAGTTGTCGTACTTTTCATCCGACCCAGCCTCTGCTGAGAGCATTCAACATGTTGGTAAAGCGACGATCCCTTATAAGGATGTTGGACAATAAGAATATGTATCGACTATAGGGACATTAATCGAGCATGTCCAAAGGACAATTACCATACTCCCTATATCGATCAAATCATTGACGATTGTGCCGGCAGTGAAATTTTCTCCTTTATGGATGGATTTTCTGGATACAATCAAATCAATATTCTACCTACTGATCAACCAAAAACGACATTCATCTGTCCATGGGGGATGTTTGCTTATTGAAAATTACCTTTTGGGCTTAAGAACGTCGGGGCAACTTTTCAATGGGCCATGTCTTATGCTTTTCATGATATTAAGCACATTGTGCAACCCTATCTCGATGACTTACCTACTCATTCATTACATCGAGCTGACCATCTCATCCATTTAAGAGCAATCATTATGAGATGTAGGCATTATCGGATTAGGTTGAATCCCCACAAGTGTGTGTTCTGCATTGAAACGGGTCGGTTACTGGGGTTTGTTGTTTTGAAAGCCGAAATTCACATCGATCCCTTGAAGGTTGAAGCCATTATCCAATTGCCTCCTCCTTCGAGTCTTCGCCAACTCAAAATTTTGTAAGGGAAAGAAAACTTTTTACGTCGATTCATCCCTAACTACGCCGATATCACAAAGGGTTTTACCCGGTTGTTGAAGCAGAATACTTCATTCTTTTGGGACGAGATAGCTGAGAAATCTTTTGATGCGCTAAAATACGCGTTGACCCATGCACCACTGTTGCATCCTCCCAACTACAACTAGGACTACTTCTTGTATCTCGCCGCTTCCTATTCCACCATTGGAACTGTGTTAGTTCAGAAACATGAATTCGGTACTGAACATGTGATATATTACCTTAGTCACACATTAAATCCAACTGAGCTGAAATACTCACATGTGGAGAAATTGGCATTGGCAGTTGTTCAAGCTGTCCAACATTTTTGTCATTACATTTTACTACGTAAAACTACAGTTATTTCCGATTGCAATCCTATGATCTATATTTTGACCAAGCAATTGCTGGGGGGAAAGTAATCCAAATGGATTGTTATCCTGCAGGAGTTCGACTTGGAGTTTGAAAAGTCTAAGTCAAAGAAACCTTTATTTTTTGCGGAATTAGTGTGTGACTTCCCGCGTGCTGACACGGAAACTGTGGCGGAGGAGCCCATTGCGGATGAATCCTTGTTTCTAATCAACACTTTAGATCTGTGGTATGGGGATATCATCATTTATCTCCAAACCCAAACCTTTCGGCCAAATCTTTTGCGGTCGAACCGTCCGAAAATACGATTCCAGTACCAACAATTCAAAATTATTGGAGATACTCTTTATTGTCATGGGGCAGACTCTCTTTTTCGACGTTGTTTGACTCCTGAGGAAGCTGAAAGGGTCCTCAATGACTGTCACTCTGGAGTGTGTGGCGGTCATATGTCTAGGTATGACACTGCCCAAAAGATATTGTGCGTTGTTTATTTCTAGCCGTCTATGTTTAAAGATTGTATTATTGCAGTCAGAAAATGCCACAACTGCCAAATTTTTGATCGAAAGATGCGTGCTCCACCTGCTCCTCTTCACCCTATCATTGTCATTCGTCCTTTTGTGAAATGGGGTATCGATTTTATTACATGTAACACTCACTCAGCCGGGGGGCATGCATACATTATCCTTGCGGTAGATAATTTTACTAAGTGGGCCGAGGCAATGCCTACATTTGAGGCAGACGGCAAAACAGCTACGATTTTCGTATTCAATCATATCATTGCTAGGTTTGGTGTTCCACAAGCGATTATCATTGATCATGGGCGTCATTTTCGAAACGTTATGATGTCAGAACTTACAGACCAGCTTGGCTTGCGTCACGACAGTTCAACTCCTTATTATCCACAATCTAATGGCCTGGTTGAATCCATCAACAAAGTTCTTGTCATCATGATCCGACGAATCATTGGGATTCATCGGTCAAATTGGCACAACATGCTATTTTCAGCGCTATGGGCGTATCGGACCTCAGTTAAAACATAAATAGGGTTCACTCCTTTCCAACTAGTTTGTGGTTTGGAAGCTGTGTTACCCATTGAGTGCGAAATCCCGTCATTGCGAATGGCCATCGAGTTACTTCCAGCTACTTCTGAAGAGGAAAGACGTTTCTTATACTTGGCTCATCTAGATGAGAATCGTCGCGATGCTGCATTAGCAATCGAATCTCATGCCAAATGTATTAAAGCTCAGTATGATCGAAATGTGACCCCTTGCAATTTTTCTGAAGGAGATCTAGTCTTATTGTACGATCAGGCAAAATGATAAATTAGGCGCTGGAAAATTCGTGCCTATGTGGCATGGTCCTTATGTTGTCAAGCGAAAGCTAGCGAAAGGGGCCTATGAATTGGTAGACTTTGACGTGGTCTCTTTAGGTAAACCCAAAAATGGTCTTTACCTGAAGAGATATTATGCTTAAAACAAGTGTGAAGATTTTTTAGTGAGGTTAGTTTTTCCTTCTAGCTAGTGTGTTTTAGATTTAGAATTGTGCTTAGCTTAGAGAGTGAGTTTTTTCGTCGTTATTCCCGCTTATCTTGGTTTTACATTTGATGTCACAGATGTCGACGCCTCTCCAAACATACATTGGTTTCGCTGATGGCGCTTGTCGTAGTACACGAAATATTTCTTCCGCAGCTTGGGTTATCTATTCACCCTCTAACGAGTTAGTATCTATGCATGGGGTGAGCCTCGGTCAAACAACAAACAACATTGTAGAGTATAGTTCAGTGATTAAGTTATTATCTGAATATATTTCATCTGAGATTCGGAGTTTGATAGTGAGGTTAGATTCTGAACTCGTTGTATTACATCTTAATAGAGTATACGCCAGTAGAAATCCAGTTTTATTAAGATTATTTTTTAGAGTGCATCTCTTGGAACGTAAATTTGACTATATTGAATATCAGCTTATTCTGAGATCTTTAAATACATTAGCAGATGCAATTGCTTCTCAAATGTTAAGTAGACATGTACAATAATCATACAAGTGAATTTAAAAACATTCCATAACATGTTTAACAAGACAAGCTAGTAATAACGATATCATATATATAGGAGTGTGTCAAAATAATACATCGTCCTCGATGATAGGTTGAAAAACACCTTATGATCAACAAAAATGATAAGTACAAAAAAGGAAAAATGTCACATGTGACTACAATAGGCGATCATCGCATCACTGGTGATGATCTCGATACGAAACCACTGCACGAGCCACCTTACAAAGGAACCTCCTAAAGGGTCCTGGGACTCCAATCATGTAACACTCAAGTCAACGAGGGATGTCATCTATACTAGTCTCAGGCATGTCCCGTGTCAAGCGCTCTAAATGACTCTCCAGCTCGGCTAAGGTCTTTGCTGATTTGTCCTGTGGGGCTGGAGACGGTGCAACTGGTTGTTTCCTCTCGTAAGGCCGGAGATCGGCTGGTCGCCGTGGGCCCACATCTGCATTTGAAAATTTTTACTATTAGTTATGGGACGATATAAAAATAACTAAAAATTAAATTAGGAAAAATGTTGAAAATGATTTTACCTGCATCATCCCATTGCTCTCCTGGCAGAAGAGCCATGTCTGGGTCTCCACGAAAATCAACCCCAGCATAAGGGAAGTCCTAAATAGAAAAAACATGATTTTCCAACCATTAGAAATACTCAGGTTTCAACCGAAAGACCTCAGTCTCCTCATGAATATGACGGGCCATAACTGCAACCCATCGCATTAGTTTGGGCTCTCGAGGAAGCCCAGCTCCAATAGTAAGCTGTTGTGGGATCAACATCAGAACCCTCTCCAGGCTGAAACTCATAACTATAGCCCCATAACCAAAGGTCTTTAGCTGTCCGTTTTTGGCCCTGGTTAGTTGGCCCTTCACATTGGCCAACACAACATCGCACCAATTGAAAATGGTGCCTCGAAAGCAATCAACTGCCATCCGCATCTAGGATCTGGTGGCAACGTGTAGTGTTTCACTACCGTAGAGGCTGGTAACTATGAATGCTATGACCATGAGTTCAGGAAGGGATATGGTTTTGATATCTATCCCCTTGTCCTGGTTCTGGACATTGCAAAACTCTAGGCGGAGGCTCTCAACAGATTGGCCACCTGCCCTAGGCCCAAATAGAGTCAAATGTTCACCCTCCTAGGCAAACCAGTCAAGAAGTATATGTCAACTGGCTCGATTTCGAGCTGGTGTCCTCCAATAAAGAAACATTGGTCCTGTACACTCCATCTATCAACCAACCACTGCAAAAAGTCAACCTGGGCCCTCATGCCAGGTATGGCCGAGAACTTGTACAAGTCGCATGCCTTCGATGCATCGATCTAAGGTTGATGATTCATCATGGCGAGGTCCACATCCTCGTGCTCTCGTTCTCGCCAATCAAGCATGATGGATATCCTACAATCAAGTAAAATGGTGAGTTAGAACATGAAAAATTGATTTCATTGGGTATTTTTTGAGTTAGTTAGGTTTTTGTAAACCTATGCACGGGGTATGCACCCCCCTTTTAGGGACAGTGCGTGGGGTCTGCACCTTGCTTCACGGCAGGTGCATGACCCGACCTTTTTTTCCATTGCAAAAAAGTCGGGGTACGTAGGTCCCCTGTGCTAAACCTACGGGCCCCTGCACACAGGTTTCTAAACCTAAAAACCTCCTAAAAGCACAATCTAAGCCCTAAAAAACAAATTCAAATGGACAAAGATGAAGAGTAGGATGATGTGGATTACCTGGAGGAGATGGCATTCAATTCTGACAGACAGATTTTCCACAATCTTCGCGGGAAGTTTCTGGTCAAAAGCCCTTTTTTCTCAACCAAATCTCAAATGGTAAAAATGAATGGTAAAAAGTTCTTTTTATAATTTTTTTGGGTAAATAAATTCCAAATTTGTTTATATTTCACTTTAAAAAGGTGTTTTTTGCAACAGTTTAACCTATTATTAAACATGTATGAGTAATGTTTGAGTTTTTGTTCAGGATAACAGATATTTAGGTGAAATTAATCATTTTTCAATGAAAAACCATTAGAGTCATCTTTAACCTCTTTTCTGACTCCTAAAACATGAAAAGATTGCCGAGTTTTTCTTTTTAAGCTCGTTAAAACGAAACTAAAAAGACGGTCCTTTTACAACCCTTTTCTGACCGTAAAAACATGAAAAGATTGTCGAGTTTTTGTCGTTTCAAATTCGATATTGGTCATAAAATTACATGTCATTGATCGCTTTTTTACTTTTTCAGATCAGAGGCACTAGCAACGAAAAGTACTCCTTGGTCGTAAAAGATCGAGCGGTCCTTTGAAGTATTATTTTATACTTTTTTCGGGCTTGGGAGACACAAATTTACGAAAAAGTCAACCCTGGAGTCTCTTTAAGTTTTTTTAGACTCTCTAAAAATGAAAAACGTCGAGTTTCTCCTATACTAGACTCATTAAATTTCGACAGTAAAGGACCTGTTCAATTACAAATAGGAACAGACCACTCCCTCTTAGGGTTTGAATTTAAACTAAGTTTGACTCACCCGAAGAGTGAGCTTATAATCAAGCATATGTTATCCTCCTCAAGCTTGTAAAAAATAAAGAGGTACTTGCCAGAAATGGTGGGGGAAAAGAGAGAAAAATGAGCCTGTTTGTCATACTTTGTAACCACTCTTGAACACGACACTTCCATTCACCTGGGTTGGGAAATCCTTTACCTAACAGTTGATCAAACCACATTGAAAGTCTTCAGTCGGTTTCTGGGTATTAACTTTGGGTCAATCATCACCAAACCATCTGTCGTGTCATTATGTGTTCAAGAGGTCTGTGCGAATAAGCCATTCATCTGCAAAAATATCTGTCATTCCATCTTGACCATCCTTGAGTCAGTCCTTGCAACTAAATTTCTTCAAACTTGATCTATGATTTCGTGTCGTGGGCTTGCCTATGACGGATCGCTTTCTATTGACTTCAGCTCTTTATCTAGAAAGATGATCTAGAAATCGCCAGTACCTTGATATCTGCATGCCTCAATGGCAGGTTTCTCGTCTTCAACGATAGGTTGCATCATTGACCTTCGATTGAAGGATTCCGTGACATGTTCGACATCGACACATCTAATCACATCTCATGGATTGTACTCAGTACTTTGAGAGCCATTGTCATTATTGGTGGTTTCTCTCACACTTGTTAACAGTTTACATCATTGACTGGTAATCAAGTGGTTTCTACCATGTTCGAATTCGACACATTTATTCACATGGATAGAATCGTACTATTTCAGGGAGTAGAAATGAAGACCCTAGATCTAGTTTCCACCATCCAGACTACGAGGAATTTTGTATTCATTATGTTGTAGACTATTCCTAAACAGATGGCTGCGTCCATACTGTGTCTATATGTGTCTATACTTATGATGTATTACAAGATCATTCCTATATCAGAGCAGTAGTCAGTTTTCTAGTCAGTTTGTAGTTTCCTAGTCAGTTTTGATCTGAGTATGGGAATGCCTACCTCAACGATGATATGATATCATATATATATTTTTCACTTGAATCTTTTTACAGGTTACAATCGGGCTCTCTGCAAGATAATCCTCGAAACGATAAAGCACTTCACTCTTCTTAGATGATAAATGAAATCCTCATCTACTACAGACTTCACACTTTAGGGGGCAATCTGTTACAAAAAAATATCGTCACCATGATTATTTGCAGTCAGTATGGGTCTATCATCACCTATACTAGCCTCCTAAGCAAGTCTCAGACCTTAGCTCTTCATGTCAAGCTTTGCAAAAGAGAGAAAGACTTTAAAAATCAATATTAGTTTGGTTCCACACTTTCTCCTACTTTTACCTACGGACCCGCACCCTTTGTTCGTAATACCTGCATATCTGCATGCTCTGTCTGTAAAGGGGTGGGTGCGTACCGCTATGAAAGTAAAAAAGGCGCAAGTTTATCCTAAAAAACTCACTTTTGGGTTAAATCTAGATGTTTCTAGAAGGATTTTGATGTGGATTGTTTGCTCCAAAGTGGTTCATGCATCCCAAAAGAGAAGGAGCTAATCCCTTGATAGGAGGAGCTATCCCTTTGAAGGAGGACTTTATCCCTTTGAAGGAGGACCTAGTAACTTCCCTTCATTGCACTATAAATTAAGGCATTGGGTCAGTTGCTAGAGAGGTTAGAAGCTGAACATTTTGAGGGTAAATGCTGATGGAATTGGGACTTCCTAGTTAAACTTGAGAGGAGAGATCACATACCTTTTGGTTTCATTGGGAAGTGAGTGAAACTTTTCAAAGTAGAGGAGACTTCTTGTTAGACCCTGGGAGGAGCTTGTACAACACCAAGGCACAGGTTGTAAAATTCTTCTTCATTTGAATTAAGACAATCAAATTCATTTTTCTCAACAAATTGTCTTATGTGGTTTGTTTCATAATCTCCTTGATCATTATGATGAATATGCTTGATAATATTGGCCTTTCAGGTGCTATTTAATTGTTTGCTTGTTTGTGTTTGCAGAATACACTTCAAGGAAGCTCATTTGGAGTGAGGGAATGAGGCTTCCACAAACTTGCATTGGACCCAAGGTAGGCCTAAGACACTTGTTTTCCTTTGTTTTACTTGCATATTTAGAGAAAGATAGTTTTTGATTGGCTTGGTTATCACTAGATATCAGTAGATAGTAGGAAGGTCGATCTTATCCGCAACATCGACTCATTCCGCGTGACAAGAATCAATTATGTTATCTAATCATTCATCCAACTATGAGGTGGAAACTCAAAGTGACTCACCCACAGAAGAACATGTACCCCAAAGGCCTCATAAAAGTGGTAGACATGTTAGAGAAGAACCGACCACCCTCACAGAATTGCACGCCTGCCCTCTTGTCGTCTCTTGTTTTCAATTTCAGTCATGCTATGAGTTTTGTGAAAAGGTTGCAAATGTTCAATTTCACCATGAGTTGGCTCGATTATTCGTTCTACATTTGCATGGTGCTCAAGTTACTTTGGCCGGTGTTACTTTCACACTTACACCAGACTCTATCTCATTAGCTACGGCATGCCTAAAGTTGGAGAGCCATGGAACAAGAGACAAAAAGTTGACCGAAAGCATTATGAGCCATATATTAAACTTGGTTTCTTGTGTCAGCTTAACAGGGTGTTTCCCTTCCAATATCTTAAAGATGAATATGCCCCTCTAATGAGGTTAATTATGAAGTATTTCAGTTGTGAAGGCCGTTTCTCCCAGTTATATGCTTATCACTGAGGTACGCATGATGAACATCCCATATTTCATATGCCAAAACATAGAGAGGATGACCACCCTTGTGCAACACAAGACCCCTAAGGAGCAGTTCAACAACATTTGTCATTTTGCTCTCATCAAGATTTTGGTGGAGCATCAGTTTGATTTACAAGGTATCACCTGGAATGATTTTATCTCTCGTGATTTCTTCTGAGCTTCATAGGGACCTTCAAAGACTAGATTTGAGATAGGTGGACCTTCTCATCAGCATGAAGGCCATGACCGATAAACTGCTACTGTGCCAATTTTCATTACATATCAGAAGGGCACCCGACAGTTGTTTGTAGCAGCCAAGCGAGTGTTATCTCCACTTGGTGTGGAAGGGGCCTCGATTTCGACATCAACACCATAGGTACAAGACAGAGGCAAAGGGCCAATTCAAGATGAGGCACCTTCAGATGAGCATGAGATCGACTTCATTCTCATCGAGGATGATGATGCAGCTGTGGGCCAAAATGTCAAAGAAATCATGCAAGAACAGCAGGCACAGATTCAGGATTTGTCTCACAACTTAGAGAGGTCCAAGTGGATTATCAGATACCTTTAGCAATGTAACAAGCAACTTGAGTATCAACAAGCTGAGATAGAGTTGCAACTGATCAAGGAAAACCGACAACACATCATGGCAGCACAAGGTATACCTATGGAGAAAAGAGACGAGGACAGGGAGTATGTTTTAGAGAAAGTGAACATTCACTTGGAGAAGCTATTAGAGAAGGATAATAGGGAAAAAGCAATGCTGAGGTGTATTACTTACCATTACATGGCCCGAAACATGAGCTCCAAAGCGAGAAAGAGGAGCCTAAAGGCGAAATTGAGGAAGGCGACAAAAAGGAAAAACAAGCAAAAAGAGCAACATAAGCTCTGAATCTTGGTTGAGGCCTCTTTGGCCCAACATGACATGTGATGGATAAGGTACAGCCCACATTTATAGAAATTTGGAGCACATTTTTTGCATTTTCAAATTTTTTGCACAAAACAGGGTTTTTCTTCCTATGCGCTGCGCCACATGGCGCGTGCTTTTGCTAGGGAGCTCCAAATGACAAAGAGTTTCTATTTTTGGATTTTCCATGGAAAATCATGAATAATGGTGTATGGCCAAGATATTTGGGTAAGTTTTGAGGCCTCATGAGGTCAAAAACGCTCAAAATATGACCTCACTGCCCCTATTTTGACACACAGGAAGCAGTCTTTGGAGAATGGATTTTTGGAGGGGCAAACAGACACCAAATTGAAAACTTCCACTTGGGTTGGAAAGCAGACATTTAGGGCATTCCAGCAAGCTATCTAAAGCTAAATTTCGAATTCATTAAGTGCCTCCAACTCAGCCTCAAAATTGCATAACGCATAGAGGATTTGGCGCGGCGCGTAGAGGATTTGAGCTCAATTTTTCACCTTCCAGCTCAGAAATTCGGCCAGTTTGACTAGTTTTGCTTCCAGATGTAATTGTTGACACATCTTGATGTAATTTAGTAAACATTATGTAATTTTGGCACTTATTTACTTTTTCTAGATGATTCATTCACTAAAAAGTGAAAATTAAATGAATGAATCAGTTTCCTAATATATAGAGGCAAGTTGTTTTGACTGCCTAGATTTTAGTTCCTTGTTTAGAATTGGTTGAAATAGCTCCTAGAATGATGAGCTCGACCCCTAGAGGCATGGGAATGGGTTCATCTAGTCTATATCATGTAATCTCTCAGTCATTTTCAGGGTTGGACACTTGGGATTTCTTTGTCATATCATTGTACACTCTATCTCTGCATTTTTATCTAAGGAAAGACCAGGGTTTTGCAGCATTGTTTGGTATCCATGTGGCTTTATGTTTTGATGGTGTTCTTCTCTAAGTAATTGTAAGTTCATTAGTGTTATGTGTATCATTTTCCTTTCTCTTCTTCTGAACTTGAACAAATGAGTGATTAAGGTAGAATCCATTAACGCTATGCTCTTCCTTTGAATTTGTTTAAATTTCCATGTTTTCATCTATTTAAGGAGAATTCTTGATACTCTCTTACTCTCCTTAGCTCTTCATGAGTCTGATCAATCCATTCACTCACTTTAAAGCATAAAAACGATTTCCTTCCTTGCCCCAATCAGAACTCTGTAGACACTGTGCCTCATCCCCGAGCCCAATCTGCCTTCCCCTGTTTCCAACACAAAATCCCCAAAAACTCAAACCAAACCCTTGTACTTTATACCTAGCCTAAAATTAGCTTTTATTTCAACCAGCTCGAGCCCCATCGATTGTCTTTTGATGAGATTGACCTTGAGAGAGCCCTCTCCTGTCCTCGTAGGGCTAGCTGTGAGGCTAAGCGTGGTTAGATGTGGACCTAGACCCTTGCCTTTCCAGCCTGAGGAAAATCTAGGCTCTAACAGGATGTGGAAAAAAATGAGAAAATTCATCCATAAGTTGTATTATTCTCTTTAGAAGATTCTCCAAGCATTTGTCTTTTAACCAAGTTCCTTTATGTAAATATTGAATAGTAATGAGAAAATCCCCCAAGATGTTAATATTGGTCACTCGTATGGTTTTGACCAGAACTAAACCATGCAACATGCCATGAATTTCTTCCTGGATATTGGTCATGTGTCCCAAACCCCATGAAAAACTTTTTACTACTCCGAATTTCGATTGTCCATGGATAAGTTAAACTAAATTTGAAATTGGATAAAATTGGCTATTGAATCCCCTTTCCACCTTCTTCAGCTTTGTTATCTTATCCTAAATTGTAAGAATCAATTCATTTTTATCATTTACCTTTTCTATGTCAATAATCATAGAAGTTGAATCTTTCATTCATATAGCTTCCAATGATTCTTATGACATTTTTTTTTACACTAAACAATTTGTCTTGCTTCTTCAACTGTTAATCTCAAAGAATGGCTTAAACATGTTCATTTGATTGATTATTTTGTCTCAAATCCTTTGATTCAAATCAATTAAATGTTGTATGGAGAATGATCAAGAGTGACTTATAGAAATACATCAAGGTTTTCCTAGCCCTTTAACAATGATTCACTATTTGTATCTTTTTGGATAACCTATGACCACAATTTCTAAATAATAATAATAATAATAATAATAATAATAATAATTAACACATCATTCAAGTAAGCCAATTTCTCTTTATTTTAAAGCTTTATATTTTGAATCTTATTAGATAACTCATAGACCTAAGTATTGTATGATTCTACTTCTCAATTATGACATCAACATTGTTTTCATTTTTGGATATGTTCATAATTCTCTCATTGTCATTTAGGAATTTAGTTATTTAAAATATTTATGATAGTGGCATGTTCTAAGAAGCTTTTTCAACAAGCTCCTACTCAAATTTTGTAACTCAAGCATATGTTCATTAGTAAGCTTTGTTCTTGCATCAATTCATTGATTCATTCGACAATTGAGAGTTTTAACATCTCGAAGTACCATTTTCCAATGTTAAAACAACATTTTCCTCACAAAGAGTGATTATCTCCTTTGGTTCAACATGCTCAATTTAAGGGATCTTTGATTTAGGTTTCAAATTATTTATCTGAGTACCTTTGGAGTCCAACAAACATTAACACTACTTATGCTATGTGTTGCATAAATCTTGGTTGTTCTAGATCTATTAATTATTTTTTCATGCTTCAATCAAGTATCCAATTTATTGAACAAAGTTTCCAACTTCTTGACATTGACCACTGATTGAATCAATTTTCTCAAAACCATCTCTCTACCTTTCCTACATCATACAATCATATCTACAATGTTTGATTTTATTTCATTCAACTTGCAAAAATGTAGCTTTATATCCTATTTATAATACCTATGAGGTTGAGTTATAGAACTAATAAATTAACTTTATTGTTTTCATGATCCATGGATACCAAAAATCTTGGAACAGTAAGACCTACAATTATATGTGATCCTTGAAAATTTTCCATTTGTCTTGAATTTCACTTAACGCATTCATTTGTCTAACTCTCTTTACTCTAATTATTTGATTGAGCTTCCACTCTAGCTCTCCATTGACTTAATTAAGGTCCTGCCACTTGCATTCAAATATTGAATTATTTCCAGAGGAGAAGTGACTACGAGCATCATCTCAATTATTCTTGTGTTGTAATTCTCCTATTTTTATCATCTCCAATTGAAAGGATGCTCCAACACCCCGATTTAGTAGCACAAACTAGAAGGAAGCTCCAACCCGCTATAAGCTCCAACTTGCCTTAGCACCACCATGCCACCCTAAAGTATTTTTCACGTTCCAACCTGAGGTAGACATCAATGTCTGCCTTGCACCACCCTACCACCCTCAAGATTGAAGATGTTTTCAAACTCCAACTTGAAGGAGTCTTCAGTCTCCTTCATGCACCACCTAACCACCATGAATATAACATATATAAAAGTAAATATAGGTTGTCATACTAGGGACATTGACCCACTTACAATGATATCAAAATAACCCTTATTGTTGTCTTTGTTGATGTATGTCAAGTATGCAATGATGTAAAGTAAATCAACTTCAAAATTGCTTCGTGAACATTGTCAAAGGTCTTCTTACAAATATTTTAACCAAATCTTGCTTCAACATTCAATTCAAACACAAATTGAACAATTTACAAAATCTTGTCTCATACCTCAATTACGTTTCTTGATGAGAGGTGTGCTTCTTTCTACCATTAATAGCTTTAGAATTTTTCAATTTTTCTTTCCTTGGACATGGCCCTTGGCCTTCCTTAAGCACTTCAATTAATATTCTACCTTGGACTTCTTCTTATCATACTTCCTTTGTTTCTTTTAAATTCAATTTCTATTTAGATTTTAAATTTGAATCAGCCTTTGAAATTTCCTTGAACTTCAAACAAGGCTTAGTTTGATCTTCAAGAGGACTAATGTCATGCACCAATGTTATGCCATGGGGAGGGATAAAAAATATCATGCAAGAACTCCAAAATTCAACCGTAATTATGACCTTGATAAGCCTCCAACAAAACTGAGGGGGGTTGAACATCAGATTCTGAGGTAGCCAATAATACAATTGATAGAGCGAAAAACATTGCTTCAAACCGATTATCTTTGTCCAGTGAAAAACTGTCATAAGAAAGATAAAACTATGAATCCCTTAACCCATAGAAAATTTAGCTCCAACATATCTTCATTATTTCCTAGGCCTCAAAACAAATTTTTGTGTAAATACATTAGATAATTCATGATTGATTGATACATCCTGAAGGGAGCTAAATGCCCTCATATGGAGAGGAAGGAAGGGTCTAGAAGGGGGTCGACTAGCAATAGAATTCATGGAGCTGACCTTAATTCATGCCTAATTAAAATAATTTTTTTCATTGATGCAACCTTATTTCCAAGTGAGAATAATTTCCACAATTAAAATTATTTTTAGGGGACGACTAAATCCTCCTTTGGAAGTTGATTTGACAAAGAAACTTCCTCAATTTGAGGGTTCATTAATCAACCCAAGACCCACTCAAGTTAATCAAAATTTCTTAAATATAAATGCTCATTTTTACCCAATTATAATATTGTATGTTATCATTGATTTGGGCTTCCTCACCACACATCTTGGGCATTGTATTTGAAGGAACAATCTCCTCAACCATGAGGAGTTATGTGGCGTGTCACCTATCATTGGAATTGGCATGACTAGGAATACAATGATGGTGGTCTTACTTGCGATATCATTGACCTTATCATTGAAACACCTCATTAAATGTGGGACATCATGATCACAATGCATGGGGCTTTTAAACTAGTGGGGTTCCTTTTCCTCCTTCAAGGGCTTCTTTTCCATTAGAACTTCCAATCAATTTAATCCATTGGTGTATATTAAGAGTATTCAAATACTGATGTCGGAATCAATGACAATAGCATTAAGTAATATCCCCCTCTGTCATTGATGGCAACACACATACTCTTCTTGTGATTACTTCTCCCTCTGTCTCCATGCTTCTAATATTCCTCACCTAATTTCTCTCCCCTTTGACATCAACCACAAAGGGTAACTTACCCTGATGAAGTATCTCCCTTGGTCTTCCTGCAATTTTTATTTCTCCCTGATCGTTTATCTCCCTATGTCTTTTTATGCCTCACACAACTTGTCATTTTCATTCCACCTTGAAGCAATCAATCAATGTGACACGGTATACTCCATAAATCGTCATCCAATCAATGTGATATTTCCTTTCCAAAACAAACTTCCTGATAGATCATCAAATTTGGAATTGTAGTTATAGAGATGCCCACTGTTTAACATTCACAGGACTGGGAGTATCCAAGACAAATTTTTTAAAATGATATATGAACTTTCTTTATTGCAAGATCACTTTGAGCCTTCAAATCTTCCTTTGTTCCTATAGATTCACCGTGGTCTTCTGACTTTACAAATCATGAGAGCATGACTTCTAAGATTTCTCCATTCATCTAATCTTCTTGCTTTTGTTTTCTTCTCCAAATTTTGTTGTACCTAATATTAGAGTTGTCCTTCATGGAAGATCCCATCATGTATCTGCAATCACAAGCTATATGTCCATAATTATGGAAATTGAAGAATTCAATGTGGTACCTGGATGACAAAACAACTAGCGTATACTCTCTATTCATGATGCAATTTGGATATAAGTCATATGTTCCTACAAACTTGCTTTTAAGGTTTTGATAATAACCTTGATCCATCCATATCATAAGCTTCGAAATACCTAGCCTTATGTCCAAATTTAGTACATGAAACCGATACCCATAAAATATATGAGTTTACCTAGTTGAAATTTCTTGCCTTGATCATCTTCTGAATACATTACTTCTTGGAGGTAGATTACTTCTTGGAGCAACAACACTTTCAATCTTCTTCTATCCTTCACTTCAATTTGACCTATAAAGGGTTTTCCTTTCAATATTTTCTTTAAGATTACTTCATGGGGGCATGGAATTTGTGCCTTCATTACATGGAACTTCACCTGTTTCTTTTGTCGTGATCTTTAAGCAAGCAATTTATTGATTATTTTTATTAATGACACAATTCCTCTTTCCAACATCTTGCATTTTCAAAATAAGCTCATGTTTCTTTTGAGTAACTTACACTTCATACTTTAGAATAGTTTCCTTCAACTTGCTTGTTAATATTTTGCCTGTCCTTTCTGCTTCCTCAATTTCAAGTCTTAGGAGGGAAACTTCTTTTGTTGCTTTGTCAAAATCCCTCATTTATTCCTTCTGTCATTCATTTTCGTATCTAATCATGTTTATTTTTTATAGAGTTTCGTCAAGTTCCTTTTGATTTTGAATAACTGTAACTTCGAGTATTTGATTTTTCTTCCTTGTTTTGTGAGGATCACTTAAGTCATTAGTCAATTCTATCTCCATGTCCACTTCTGCTTTTTCTTAATTGTCACTAGGATCTTTTCTCTTAGTATCATCATCATCTTCATTTTTACTTGCATGCTCTTCTATGTAAATATTTTGAAGCTTCTCCCAAAATTATTTAGTTGATGTGCATTGACCTACATTGGATCTCATAGAGTCTGGTAAAGCACTTAAGATGAAATTCATTGCTTTTGTATTGTACCTCCTTGACTCGTTGGTAGATATGTTTCCATAAATAATTGAACACCATACATCATATCTAAGAGCTCCCAAATAGACTTCCATTCTACCTTTCCAAAATTCATAGTTTGTTTCATTGAACAAAGGAACTCGACCAACTTGTTTCTCTTTGATCATAGAGGATCTCACCAGATCAGTTACACAAGTTCAGTTTCATCTTCAACATTTAGTGTCTAGTGTCATCAACTTCGAAAATTATGTTTATGGTTCAGGTTATCCAGTAACGTATATGGTTTTCATGGTGATATGGTTTGATACCTAGGTGTTGACATGTGATTGCCTTCAGTTCTGTTAGGGTCTGGTCATCGACATGGGCTTTTCACCATGTGACGTTGATAATATCGCTTTGTGATGAAGAGGTGTACATTAGTACTTGTCAACAAAATTCATGTTTTGAAATGACAAACCCCTAAGTTATGATATAAAACCCTAAATCTACATCTCAGACATCAAACCATACGTTAAAATACTATTCCCTAAACTATATACCCTCTTGGACCATGATACATTTTGAAACCATGTTAAAAAACCTAAGTTACAAACACCTACACATATAAATCCATGACTAAAACCCTCTCAGGCTACTGTATTACAAACAAAACCATGTATTAGAAACACTAGACAATATAGATATCAGTCCTCAACCACGAGGTTTTATGTCGCGTCGGAACCATATGGATGTGACCAGATAAAGGTTTAGCCATCGAGGTTTACATAACTCTTAGTCCTAAAACTGCAGCGGGAATCCAGCTAACCCTAACTGCCAAGTTGTAGTTGGCATGTGAGCAGCCTTAACGCAATAGTTGGAGTTGACCACAACTATTGGGGGTTAGCTGCACCATTAGCCGAGACTGTCGGAAGTCAAGTCACATGTTGACATGGTGCTGACCGTTAGTCAAAAATGTCAGACACTAGTGCTCGGTGGCAGCCTGCGGTTAGACCATGGATGGTTACATGTAACGACCTTCCTCCTCCACCCGGTGTGTAAAATCCCTACGTTTTTCTCTTATCCCAAGGTCTATTTCAGGTTTTCTGTTGGAGTTTTTGGATATTTAACTAAAATACCATGGAACCTAATCCCTAGGTGTCAAACCATGATATGACCGAGATTCATGAACCCTTTTGTTAGCTATTCTTGCCAAATTTAGCCAGAAAGAGTTCGAATGAACCTACTGAGCCTATAAATTCATCCTTTTACTTGTGAAGAGGGGAGGAGTGGTTTTAAGATTTATGTGTAGGTTCTGAAGGATATAGGTTGTTTTGTTTTCAATGTAACAGGAGCATCTGGAGTCAGAATCAGGAACCGTGATAGGCATTGGAAAGATGGTTCAAAGAGATTTCTTATGACAGTGACAAGAAGATACTGCGTGCACATTTAGTTTGGTCAATTTTATGTGTAATTGACCTCCTCAGATTCAATCCTATAAAGTGGTCGCCCATCTTGAAAGCGGACTGAGAGACGTAGTCCATCAAGGACGAACTGCGTAATTAATCTTCTTGCCTGGTATCATTGTGTATTTGTTGTTTTCACTTTTGTTTTGCATCTTTCTTATGTTTTTCCATTTTTCATAAAGTATTTCCTCTCAGGATGTTCTCATGGTTTCAGCAATATAAGTTAACATTAATTTTATTGTTGGCATAATCAATTCTACTTCAGTTTTAACATCTGTTCATTTCATATCATATAATTTGGCATAATCAGTTCTACTTCAGTTTTAACATATGATCATTTCATATTATATAATTCGGTATCAAAGCTCCATGAAGAAATGACGTATTTACATCCATCTAGTGAAGGGTCAATTCTTGACTAACAAAAAGGGAAATAATTTATCTAATGGCGGTGTTTCGGGAAATTGGTGCAAATATGTGATCATAATATTCTCCCTCTTTCTTGGACAATCCTCTAGCCATGAACCTTGTGTTGTACGTTTCAATTCTTCCATCAACTTCATGTTTGATCTTGTACAACTGTTTAGAGGTCACGACAGACTTTCCTTTACATCTTGAAATGACATCCCATACCTCATTCTTCCTTATTGATTCATATTCTTTGGCCATGGCATCCTTCCAAACTTGTTCTTTCACATATTCTTCAACTTGAATGATTGTACTCATGGCTACAATGTATCCTTGATACTTGTATGGCTTCTTACTTTCTCTAAAGGTTCTTTTGGAAGAAACATATCTCTTAGCATCCTGTAATGTATAATGATATCACTATGGTATCTTCCTTCAACAACGTTAGATGATCATCTATTCATGTCCAGAAGCCTTCCTTTATTCTGCAATCATCCATCGCAAATAATAATAATAATAATAGGTGTTGGGATCTTATGGAGATTCTCTCCCTCTTAATGAGAACCCTTTTCAATCATCATCAATCAATACATCAACTTATTTATCATCATACTTTCATGCATCAATGAAATTACCAGATTATAGAGAATCTATATCAGGGTCTCAAACATATATACATCATAGTCATGAGGAGTCATCATGAGTCACTTCATTGTGATATATGAACATGCCATCAAATATTCATCAGGGGTTAGTGTCATATAATTAGGGTAGCTAGAAAGTGTATCTTCATACTTGAAGGATCATAATCACTTCCTCATCACATTACTCAACCACTTTTCTTCAAAATTCTAACATCATCAAGTTAGGGCATCCATCTTTGTCACATTATAAAATTTACTATGTGGTTACGTTATCATAGCAGTTACAGCTTGTCAAAACCTTATCAAGTTCAACAATAACATATTTACAAGCTCCTACTTATCAATCTTACTAACAAATTATTATGATCTAGTTACCACGCTTATTGCAAGTATTGACAATAGTATCAAGTTACCATATATAAAAATCAATGCTTCTATCCCTCTTTATAAAATCAAGAAATCCACCATGTCTAATAAAATGTAAGACACTTGTTAAATATCATGTTCATGAAACTTACTTTCATATGTACGTGACTTACATGCATGAGTCATTTATGAAGGTGATATTATTTTCATACCTCAGGGATTAACTTTCCATCCAATCTTGCAGCTAAATCATAACATTGAAACAATATACTATAAATGCCACATAATATTTGGATACCTAATTTGTAGCACTTATTTTTCATTAGCAGTTGTAGCAGTTGCATATTGTAATTTTCAGATTTCATGCTACTTTTTCAACTTTGCAAAAACTTTTATCAAGTACCTCTTCTTTTTCCAGCACTAGCTCTTCTCTTTATGCACTGTTTCTATTTTCTTGCACCTGTAGAATCTCCGAAATGTCTTAAAAATATCATCCACTTTCACCTTTATCACCACCATTTCACTCACATGTCGCAACTTCATAGCCATATAAATTTTCATTAGCCTCCATTTATGATTACATGGGATTACCTTTGCTTTTTCCAATTGTCTTCATCAACAATTCCTAGAAATTCTAGGGTTTCCTTTAATTCCTAGAATTCCTTTAGGTCTCTACCATATTATCTTCCTTCCATCAATAGTGTCTTCGCAGGGGTAATCTTTAATTACTTTTCTCCATCCCAGCTCTGATACCATCTTAATATTTCTTATGGAAGTATTTTTCTTTGCTTTAGGTAATTGCATTAAGAAACTTTTCACCATTTACATTACATTCACCCCATATCATCATAACATTAGTAACAATTATGTAGAAAGAACAATAACATCTACTATGCAATAGAATAGTAAAAAGAACATTAGAAGAAAAGAATGCACAAATAGAGACACCATGATTTGGTCAGAGGCCAAGCAAAAACCCCACAGGGGGGAAACCCTTTAAAATTATTCTTCTTATTAGGTTGTCATAAAATTTTCAGTAAAGACAGAGTACAATATTCCGATTCAACAATCACAAGATTATGTAGTAAAACCAACCAAATAATATCTTAGAGATGATCCCAATAGAGATATATGCTTCATATCATAGTTTTCTAGTCAACGGTTAACTATTATCAAAACATTAGGTCACAGTCGTAAGGAGCTAGTGATCATGAGTGTGGCTAGAGTGCTCTAGCCACAAGGAGCATGTTGTAGATAAGTCCTTCAAAAAAAAAATTCCGTGTTCCAACCACGCAGCTACAAACCAAAAACCATACTTCACACATGTGATCTCATACCCTGCAATTTCAAACATGTATGAACCAATTCCACGAAACAACCTCAGACCTGTGTGATCCAATCCAAGGAAGGGAGAAGGAGAAGATGTTTGATGATCATCTCCAAATTAGGTTCACTTGACTTGTATTTATAGGATTCCAAGGGTGTCCAATTTCTCATTAGGGTTGACTTGCCCTTTCGTGCACATGTGGGTTTCCATATTAAAAATACATTTTTTCTTAACCAGATTAAATTCTTCCAAGGGCTAGGAGGCGTCTTCCATGATGAGGAAGATTGTCCAAAGGAGGGAATTTATCTGTGAGCTACCAAATTAACAATCTAATGGATATGTAAATAAATTATGTGCCCAAGAACTACCAACACTTGAAATTTAAGTAAGCCTATAAGGATATAAGTCGAAAATATAATAAAAAAAGTAGTATTTTTTATTTTCCTTACTCTTATTTTAGAATTTTTACTATTTTTCTATTATTTTCTTCACGAGCCACATTTTTGTACCTTGGAAATCATCTAAAGTACTAATCATTCTTCGCCTCTCCACATTATGATTTCTTCCCTCCTCTTAGTATCATACAATTATGACCCTCTACTGTGTCCTTTCTCCCTGTTGATGTGAGCAACAACATGAATTGTAAGCTTCGAGTCCCTAAAGGAACGGGTTCTTTTTCTCCTCATTGATTTATGAAAGTTCATCCCATGGATACAAAGTCTTGTTAAGTTATTTACAGGGTCGTGTTGATTTGCAAGTGGTTGAGTCATAGGATCTAGTGAACAAAAGTGTGCACTTGCATTCAATTCCACCCAATTTAGCGTATCCATGACATTACCAATGTCGTTTTCTTTGAATTTTGCCCCAGATCATCATTCTAGAGGTCAATCCTAGGCCAAATTGGAACAAATCCTTCATAACTGTGCCAAACGATCATAGATTGGGAACTACTCGAATGCCCTCCAATTATGCAACAGTCAGGTGCATTGTCATAATTCAACTCGATCTAGTTAATAGTGAAAGGGGGACCCTCAATTACAACCAGTCAGTCACCTACATGGAATTGACATGGGTTCGACATAATTTTCCACAACCTTTGACATTTTATCACCAAATAAAAAATCAAATTGTAAAGTCCTCTCTTCCTGTGAGCTTATTGCTTGATAGATTTATGACCCCACCTCTCTATCCCACATACAAGCAGAGTAATGGTTGCGTCTATCTTCATCAAATCACATTTATAGTATGCAATCATCACTTGAAGTGGGCATCCTTCTCTACAAGTGTATTATGGCCATTGGAATGTACCCTTTCATTCCAATAGATTTGGTGTTTCGTCATTTCCATGCTTCAAATAAATTGAGATGCCACAATAGCAGTTGGGGACCCATCCTTATTTTTCTTAATGTTCCTTGTAAACATTATGATCTAATTTTGGTATACCCCTTGGTAATGAATATTAGTTTTTTCACATAGCCCATGGAGCCTTGCTCCGTTTCATACAGACTTTGGGGTTATGTCATGTTCCACCACCCCAAATTTTCATTGGTTTCTAATCACCTAGGGCACATGTGGTTGGCATTTTGGTTAGCTTCTATATTTGGCTTCTTAGGATGTGTTAGAGTCGGTCTGTTCAGCCCTTTGTCAGAGATCAAAACTCTTTCTTGCATTTCATCTTAGGTGTCCCATTTTGCTCATTCACATGCGTTCCATTTAGGAGCATGCCATAACTTGACGAAAGGGCCTTATTTTTCATTCCCCTCATATCTTGTACGTGTTGCCTTAGGTCTTTTCATCAAAACAGAGTCCATGATAGTCAATGTGTCATGTTTTAATAAGCAAAGGGTCATGTTAATCATAGGTCTAGGGTTTCACAAATTGAGTCTTCAACATGTCCATGATGTCAGCAGGCCAGAGGGAGATTCCACACATGTTTTGCTTTGCATATTTCATTGTCACATTGACGGATTAGGACTGTCTTTCAAAACTTTGTTTTGAATAAAAGTCAACATTTTGTGTTTTTGTAATATTTTCAAATGTTCTTCAGCTATTGAATTCTTCCTACGTAGCCCTCATCTCCTTTGCCAAATTCCATGTCAGCTACCCCCGTAAAATATTATAAAAAAATTCATCATTTTAGTCAAATTTAAAAAGGAAATGTGAAGTATAGAGTTGCATTAAATTGTTGAAAAGGTGCCAAAACAAAACATTGCAAAAGTGGGTTTTGAAGAAACAAAAATCAAAACCATGTCTTCATGTCTTTATCAAGATTTTCTCATAAGGATCAAGGTCATTTTAAATGCCAAAAGGAAGAAGAAATAGTTCAAGGTAATTGGGTGAGCCATCACATGTTTTGAGTAATGTTGGAAGTGTCTTGATAGGCGTGGTGCATACAGTAGGTGGCGTCGCGCACTGGACTAGCACGGCACATTGGGTGTGATCCTCTAGTGCAATTTTTAACAGGCGCGTCGCACCAGTAGCATGCGGCACATAGAAAAGGCAATGTGCATACAGTCTAACACCGAAAAAACACCCAAAATTCCTCCAAATCACCATTGAATTGCTTGGACTTGCCATGTAGGGCCAAAATCTCGGTGGTTCATCCATTTTTGTGTGTTATGTGATGGTGGTTTATGGTTCCAAATGTTTGAAACAAAATTTCCAAACCCTACCTCTAAAAATCCTTATGTCAATTTTTGTTAAGGCTTGCAAATTCATCATTTTGTTATCAAAGTTCCCCCTCCATCCCATTTTTCCCTTTTTCCTTCATTCCCTTTTCCTTTATACCACATCCCTTTGAATGTCATTGTTCCCTATCCCCTAAAAATACTAAACCGTTATCCCCAATTCTCTTTCACCCATTACCCAATGTAAAACCCCGTACCCTACCCTATGCAAAGTTCCCAAACCCTCCTACATTGCCCTAAACAAAATCTATCCTAATACTCTTAATCCCTTCATATTTTCCCTCCCTAACAGCCCCTTGTTACATTGCTCCCTTGGCGACAGATTTCAACCCTATTACAACAGCAGTCCAACACAGTCTTGCGACCAACATTTATTTCTCCAAGGAGTTTTCATAGCATCAATTATGTTATTTGATCATTCATTCGTATTATAGCTCTGATACCACTTGTTGTGGATCTAACCCGAAAATATTATAAATCTGATATGAAAATATAAGATAATGCAAATAAACCCAGAAATAATATGAAATGATTCTTTATTGATATCAAAACCCTTATGGTAGGGCAACACCATACATTCACTCCTTAAGGAAGGAGAACACTCCACAAGCCATATGCTTGTTCATACAATAATCCTTGACAATATTTCTTTACCTCTCTCCATGTGGAGTCTCTAGCGTTTATATAGGCCTCATACATACAATAACATGGATCATTACCATGGTTCCCTCATATCATCAACTAATACCATGGGCCCATTACATTATTATTAACTACTTGTGGTCCCTTACATGATATGGGTTAAACACCTTATTTATTACTATGGCCCATCTCATTATTACATTATTACCTTGGGTACCTCCATTGGTACCCCATATTATCCCCCTTAAGTATATAACATTCCACCCCCCTAAGCATGTTTTGTCCCCGAAACATGGGAAGAACAAAAATAATAAGATCTACTCAAAAGAGTAGTCCACTGGTACCATGAACATGCATGTAGCCATCCAAGAGAAAGGTGAACCCTTGGTCTCACTGGTGCCTCGCTCGCTTGAGATGGAAGTTGACTGTGGTAGCTCTTTTGTGGTAGATCTCCGCTCCTCTCTATCTGTCCTGCGGGGGTTGTTGTCCGTGGGGATAATTGCTTTCCATCTCGATGGTTGTTTTCTTGTGGGGTGATGTGGGTGATGATATGTTGAAGTTTTAACCCACGGTGTCTTTTTCTTTAATTCACCCTGTTGTGGTGCATGTTGTGGTGTCTTCTTTTCCAATATGATTTCAACCACTGAGCCCTCCTCTCATGTATCAGCACCTGCAACCTTTTCTGCTTCAACTTCTGTTTGTGTTTTATTGTCTATCATCACTAGCTCGTCATCTAATATGTCAGACCCTGGAACATCTTCTCCTTCAGCCTCCTAATTTTTTTCTTTTTATATCAAAGCTTCAGGAATTTCTTCTGCACATTAATATTGATATTACCCACAGATTCCATCCAAGGATATCCCAAAACAACATCCATATAATCCATCTTTGAAGTATAAAAATCACCATTCAACACATACTTATCCATAAAAATCTTCAATTCCTTATACACTTGAATATCCTCGTCCTCCACCTGTGTGTTTTCAATGTGTTTGCTTGGAACTTGCAATTTTTTTGCCAAGTTGACATTTATGAGATTTTGCTTGCAACTTGGATTTACAGACAAAATGATTTTCTCCTTCTGAATCAATCCATGAACCTGCAGTAAGGAGACACCCGTAGCAATTAACCCCTTATGTGTCTCATTCTCCTTTCTTCTAGCCTGAGACCATTTGTCCAAAAAGACTTTTTCAAATTCTGCATCTGAAAGTTTGGTCAAATGCTTGTGGTCAAGTGATAACCACCGTTTTTGAGCCTCATCTCTTATATTAAGCCCCATTGAAATCTTCCAAAGTGTTGGATGTTTGGACTTGTATCTCTGTATGAATTCTTCAATAGTAGGACCATTACCATTCCGTGTAAAAAATTCCTTGCTAGAAGCCATGAAGTTTTGGAAAAAATTCACTTACTTGGCTAAAATTTGAAATTGTCACAGTTTAGTCAATATTGCTCAGAATCCGTATTATGACATATTTTTAGAAATAGAACAATCATTCTGCATCTACCCATGTGATAGAAATCTTGATCTAGAGACTAGACTTACAGATCTGCGCTGCAACTCTCCCACCGTCACCAAAATTTCTACAAAAAAGACCTAATTTTAAATCAGCGATATCTCCCTCATCCGGGCTCCAATTCAACTGAATTTTTTTTTTTTAAATTGGGTATTTTTTCACAAAGAATCAAGATATACAATTAGATTTTTCAGATCTTGCACCAAGGCGTCTAGATCTGCACTGCAAACTTGCTGCCCTGAAAACTTATCTGCAACCACACTGAATTTAAATCAGCGATAACTCCTTCATCCAGACTCCAATTCAGCTGATTTGTTTTTCGAAATCGGGTATTTTTTGAAATAAAATCCAGATATACAATCAGATTTTGTAGATCTTGCACCAAAACATACATATATGATCTAAAAACTCGACGCCCCTGAAATCTTGAAAAAAGTAAAAAAACTTCTCCACTTTTTTGCCCAAGAAAGTGCTCTCATACCAATTTTTGTAGCTCTGATACCACTTGTTGTGGATCTAACCTGGAAATATTATAAATTTGATATGAAAATATAAGATAATGAAAATAAACCTAGAAATAATATGAAATGATTCTTTGTTGATATCAAAATCCTTATGGTAGGGCAACACCATACATTCACTCCTTAAGGAAGGAGAACACTCCACAAGCCATATGCTTGTACATACAATAATCCTTGACAATATTCCTTTACCTCTCTCCATGTGGAGTCTCTATCCTTTATATAGGCCTCATACATACAATAACATGGATCATTACCATGGTTCCCTCATATCATCAACTAATACCATGGGCCCATTACATTATTATTAACTACTTGTGGTCCCTTACATGATATGGGTTAACCACCTTATTTATTACTATGGCCCATCTCATTATTACATTATTACCTTGGGTACCTCCCTTGGTACCCCATATTATCACCCCTTGATATATAACATTCCGAGAACATTTGGAGCTCTTATACCCTGGAGGCCTCATAAAAGTGGCAGACATGTTAGAGAAGAATCGACCACCCTCACAGAATTCCAGGCCTGCCCTCTTGATGTCTCTTGTTTTCAGTTTCAGTCATGCTATGAGTTTTGTGAGAAGGTTGCAAATGTTAAATTTCACCACGAGTTGGCTCACTTATTCGTTCTACATTTGCATGGTGCTCAAGTTACTTTGGCCGGTGTTACTTTCACACTTACACCGGACTCTATCTCATTAGCTACTGGCATGCCTAATGTTGGAGAGCCATGGAACAAGAGACAAAAATTTTCCCGATAGCATTATGAGCCATATATTAAACCTAGTTTCTTGAGGCATCTTAAGAGGGTGTTTCCCTTCTGATATCTTAAAGATGAATATGCCCCTCTAATGAAGTTAGTTATGAAGTATTTTAGTTGTGAAGGCCATTTCTCCCGGTTATATGCTTATCACATCAGGTTGCTCATGCATTTCACTCGGGTACACATGATGAACATCCCATATTTCATATGTCGAAACATAGGGAGGATGACCGCCCTTGTGCAACACAAGACCCCTGAGCAACAACTCAATAGCATTTTTCATTTTGCTCTCATCAAGATTTTGGTGGTGCATTAGCTTGATTTACAGTGTATCACTTGGGATGATTTTATCTCTCGTGATTTCTTCCGAACTTCACAGGGACCTTTAGAGACTAGATTTGAGACAGGTGGACCTTCTCATCAGCATGAAGGCCATGACCCATACACTGCTACTGTGCCAATTTTCATCACATATCAAAAGGTAACCCGACAGTTGTTTCCAACAGCCAAGTGAGTGTTATCTCCACTTGGTGTGGAAGGGGGCTTGCTTCTGACATTGGCACTGTAGGTATAGGATAGAGGCAAAGGGCCAATGCAAGATGAGGGGCCTTCAGGTGAGCATGAGAACGAATTCATTCTCATCGACGATGATGATGCAGCTGTGGGCCAAAATGTCAAAGAAACCATGCAAGAACAGCAGGCACAGATTCACGATTTGTCTCAAAACTTAGAGAGGGCCAAGTGGATATCAGATACCTTGAGCAACGGAACAAGCAACTTAAGGATTAGAAAGCTGAGATAGAGTTGCAACTGATCAAGGAAAATCAGTAACACATCATGGCAACACAAGTTATACCTATGGAGAAGCTGTTGGAGAAGGCTAATAGGGAAAAAACAATGATGAGGTCCATGACTTACCATTACATGGCCCGAAACATGATCTCAAAAGCGAGAATCCGGAGCCTAAAGGCAAAATTGAGGAAGTCGACAAAAAAGGAAAAAGAGGAGAAAAGAGAAAGATCGGCTCTGAATCTTGGCCGAGTCCTCTTTGGCCCAACATGACATGTGATGGAGAAGGTACATCCCAAATTTCAAGAAATTTGGAGCACATTTTCAAAATTTGAAATTTTTTGCACAAAAACAGGGTTTTTCTCCCTATGTGCCGCGCCACGTGATGCGTGCTTTTGCTAGGGAGCTCCAAATGACAAAAAGTATGTATTTTTGGATTTTCCATGGAAAATCATGACTACTGGTGTATGGCCAAGAAATTTGGGCAAGTGTGGAGGTCTGAGGAGGTCAAAAACACTCAAAACATGACGTCACTACCCCTATTTTGAAACACAGGAAGCAGTCTTGGGAGAATGGACTTTTGGAGCGGCAAATGGAAACGAAATTAAAAAATTCCACTTGGGTTGGAAAGTAGACAGGTAGGGATTTCCAACAAGTTATCTTGGGCTCAATTTGGACTTTAGGTAGTGCCTCAAACTCAGCCTCAAATTGGCACGATGCATAGAGGATTTGGCGTGGCGCATAGAGGATTTTAGCTCACTTTTTCACCTTCCAGCTCAGAAATTCAGCCAGTTTGACTAGTTTTGCTTCCATATGTAATTTTTTACCCATCTTAGTGTAATTGAGTAAACATTATATAATTTTGGAACTTATATACTTGTTCTGGATAATTCATTCACTAAAAAGTGAAAATTAAACGAATGAATCAGTTTCCTAACATAGAGAGGCAAGTTGTTTTGACTGCATAGGTTTTAGTTCCTTGTTTAGAATTGGTTGAAACAGCTCCTAGAATGATGAGATCGACCCCTAGAGGCATGGGAATGGGTTCATCTAGTCTATATCATGTAATCTCTCAGACATTTTCAGGGTTGGACACCTGGGATTGCTTTGGCATATCATTGTACATTCTATCTCTGCATTTTTGGCTAAGGAAAGACCAAGGTTTTGTAGCACTGTTTGGGATCCATGTGGCTTTATGTTTTGATTGTGTTCTTATCTATGTAATTGTAATTTGATTAGTGTTATGTGTATCATTTTCCTTTCTCTTCTTCAGAATTTCAAAAAATGAGTGATTAAGGTAGAATCCATTAACTGTTATGCTCTCCCTTTGAATTTGTTTAAATTTCCATGTTTTCATCTGTTTAAGGAGAATTCTTGAGACTCTCTTCCTCTCCTTAGCTCCTCACCAGTATGATTGATCCATTCACTCACTTTAAAGCATCAAAATGATTGCCTTCCTTTTCCCAATCAGAACTCTGCAGACACTGTGCCTCGTCCCTGAGCCTAATTTGCCTTTCCCTGTTTCCAGAACAAAACCCCCAAAAACTCAAATCAAACCCTTCTAGTTTATACGTAGCCTAAAATTCGCTTTTATTTCAGTCATCTCGACGCCCATCGATTGTCTTTTGTCGATATTGACCCGGAGAGAGCCCTCTCCTGTAGTGGTAGGGCTAGCTACGAGGCTGAGCTTAGTTTGATGTGGACCTAGACCCTTTCGTTTCTAGCCTGAGGCAAATCTAGGCTCTAACAGGATGTGGAAAGAAATGAGAAAATTCATCCATAAGTTGTATTATTCCCTTTAGAAGATTCTCCAAATGTTTGTCTCTTAACCAAGTTCCTTTATGTAAATGTTGAATAGTAATGAGAAAATCCCCCAACATGTTAATATTGGTCACTCGTATGGTTTTGAATAGAACTAAACCATGCAACAGACCATGAATTTCTTCCTGGATATTGGTCATGTGTCCCAAACCCCATGAAAAGCATTTTACCACTCCGAATTTCAGTTGTCCATGGATAAGGTAAACTAAATTTGAAATTGGATAAAATTGGTTATTGAATCCCCTTTCCACCTTCTTAAGCTTTGTTATCTTATCCTAAATTGTAAGAATCAATTCATTTTTATCATTTAACTTTTCTATGTCAATAATCAAAGTAGTTCAATCTTTCATTCATATAGCTTCCAATGATTCTTATGACAATTCTTTTTAAACTAAACAATTTGTCCTCCTTGTTCAACTGTTAATCTCGAAGAATGGCTTAAACATGTTCATTTGATTGATTATCTTGTCTCAAATCCTTTGATTCAAATCAATTAAATGTTGTATGGAGAATGATCAAGAGTGACTTATAAAAATACTTGAAGGTTTTCCTAGGCCTTTAATAATGATTCACTATTTGTATCTTTTTGGATAACCTATGACTACAATTTCTAAATAATAATAATAATTAGCACATCATTCAAGTAAGCCAATTTCTCTTTATTTTAAAGCTTTATATTTTGAATCTTATTAGATAACTCATAGACCTAAGTATTGTATGATGCTACTTCTCAATTATGACATCAACATTGTCTTCATTTTTGGATATGTTCATAATTCTCTGATTGTCAATTAGGAATTTAGTTATTTAAAATATTTATGATAGTGGCATGTTCTAAGAATCTTTTTCAACAAGCTCCTACTCAAATTTTGTAACTCAAGCATATGTTCATTAGTAAGCTTCATTCTTGCATCAATTCATTGATTCATTTGACAATTGAGAGTTTTGACATCTCAAACTACTATTTTCCAATGTTAAAACAACATTTTCCTCACAAAGAATGATTATCTCCTTTGGTTCAACATGCTCAATTTAAGGGATCTTCGATTTGGGTTTCAAATTATTTATCTCAGTACCTTTGGAGTCCAACAAACTTTAACATTTTTTATGCTATGTGTTGCATAAATATTGGTTGTTCTAGATCTATTAATTATCTTTTCATGCTTCGATCAAGTACCCAATTTATTGAACAAGGTTTCCAACTTCTTGACATTGACCACTGATTGAATCAATTTTCTCAAAACCATCTCTCTACCTTTCCTACATCATACACTCATATCTATAATGTTTGATTTTATTTGATTCATCTTGCAAAAATGTAGCTTTATATCCTATTTATAATACCTATGAGGTTGAGTTATAGAACTAATAAATTAAGTTTGTTGTTTTCATGAACCATGGATACCAAAAATCTTGGAATAGTAAGACCTACAATTATATGTGATCCTTGAACATTTTCCATTTGTCTTGAATTTTCACTTAATGCATTCATTTGTCTAACTGGCTTTGCTCTAATTCTTTGATTGAGCTTCCACTCTAGCTCTCCATTGACTTAATTAAGGTCTTGTCACTTGCATTCAAATATTGATTATTTCCATAGGAGAAGTGACTACCAACATCATCTCAATTATTCTTGTGTTGTAATTCTCCTAGTTTTATCATCTCCAATTGAAAGGATGCTCCAACACCCCGATTTACCAGCACCAACTAGAAGGAAGCTCCAACCCACTATAAGCTCCAACTTTCCTTAGCACCACCATGCCACCCTGAATTATTTTTCACGTTCCAACCTGAGGTAGACATCAATGTCCACCTTGCACCACCATACCACCCTGAAGATTGAAGATTTTTTCAGACTCTAACTTGAAGGAGTCTTCAATCTCCTTCATGCACCACCTAACCCCCATGAATATAACATATATAAAAGTAAATATAGGCTGTCATACTAGGGTCAATGACCCACTGACAATGATATAAAAATAACCCTTATTGTTGTCTTTGTTGATGTATGTCAAGTATGCAATGATGTAATGTAAATCAACTTCAAAATTGCTTTGTGAACATTATCAAAGGTCTTCTTACAAATATTTTAACCAAATCTTTCTTCAACATTCAATTCAAACACAAATTGAACAATTTAAAAAAACTTGTCTCATACCTCAATTACGTTTGTTGATGAGAGGTGTGCTTCTTTCTACTATTGATAGCTTCAGACTTTTTCAAGTTTTCTTTCCTTGGAGATTCCCCTTGTCAACCCTTAATCTCTATCACAATTGTGTCTTCCTTAAGCCCTTCAATTAAGATTCTACCTTGGACTTCTTCTTATCATAATTCCTTTGTTTCTTTTAAATTCAATTTCCATTTAGGTTTTAAATTTGAATCAGTCTTTGAAATTTCCTTGCACTTCAAACAAGGATTAGTTTAATATTCAAGAGGACTAATGTCACACACCAATGTTATGCCATGGGGAGGAATAAAATATATCATGCAAGAACTCCAAAATTGAACCGTAATTATCACCTTGATAAGCCTCAACAAAACCGAGGGGGATTGAAGATGAGATTCTGAGGTAGCCAATAATACAATTGATAGAGCGAAAAACATTTCTTCAGACCAATGATCTTGGTCCAGTGAAAAATTGTCATAAGAAAGATAAAGCTATGAATCCCTTAACACATAGAAAATTGAGCTCCAACATATCTTCATGATTTCCTAGGCCTCAAAACAAATTTTAGTGTAAATACATTAGATAATTCATAATTGATTGATACATCCTGAAGGGAGGTAAATGCCCTAATATAGAGAGGAAGGAAGGGTCTAGAAGGGGGGTCAACTAGCAATAGAATTCATGGAGCTGACCTTAATTCATGCCCAATTAAAATAATTTTTTTTCATTGATGCAACATTATTTCCAAGTTAGAATAATTTCCACAATTAAAATTATTTTTAGGATATGACTAAATCCTCCTTTGGAAGTCAATTTGACAGAGAAAATTCCTCAATTTTAGGGTTGATTAATCAACCCAAGACCCACTCAAGTTAATCAAAATTTCTTAAATATAAATGCTCATTTTTAGCCAATTATAATATTGTATGTTATCATTGATTTGGGCTTCCTCACCACACATCTAGGGCATTGTCTTTGAAGGAACATATCTCCTCAACCATGAGCAGTTATGTGGCATGTCACCTATCATTGGAATTGGCATGACTAGGAATACAATGATGGTGGTCTTACTTGTGATTTCATTGATATTATCATTGAAACACCTCATCAAATGTGGGACATCATGATCACAATGCATGAAGCTTTTAAATTAGTGGGGTTCCTTCTCCTCCTTCAAGGGCTTCTTTTCCATTAGAAATTCCAATCAATTTAATCCATTAGTATATATTAAGAGCATTCAAATACTGATGTTGGGATCAATGACAACACCATTAAGTAATCTCCCCCTCTGTCATTGATGGAAACACACATACTCTTCTTGTGATTACTTCTCCCTTTGTCTCCATCCTTCTAATATTCCTCACCTAATTTCTCTCCCCTTTGACATCAATCACAAAGGGTAACTTACCGTGATGAAGTATCTCCCTTGGTCTTCCTGCAGTTTTTATTTCTCTCTGATAGTTTATCTCCCTATGTCCTCTTATGCCTCACACAACTTGTCATTTTGATTTCACCTTGAAGAAATCAATCAATGTGACACGGTATACTCCATAAACCGTCACCCAATCAATGTGATATTTCCTTTCCAAAACAAACTTCCTGATAGATCATCAAATTTGGAATTGTAGTTATAGAGACGCCCCCTATTCAACATTCACCGGACTGGGAGTATCCAAGTAAGATTTTTTAAAATGATATATGAACTTGCTTTATTGCAAGATCACTTTGTGCCTTGAAATATTGTTTTGTTCCTATAGATTCATCGTGGTCTTGTGACTTTACAAATCATGAGAGCATGACTTCTAAGATTTCTCCATTCATCTAATCTTCTTGCTTTTGTTTTCTTCTCCAAATTTTCTTGTACCTAATCTTAGACTTTTCCTTCATGGAAGATCCCATCATGTATTTGCAACTACCGTATATTCTCTATTCATGATGCAATTTGGATATAAGCCATATGTTCCTACAAACTTGCTTTCAAGGTTTTGATAATAACCTTGATCCATCCATATCATAAGCCTCGCAATACCTAGCCTTATGTCCAAAATTAGTACATGAAACCAATAGCCATAAAATATATGAGTGTACCTAGTTGAAATTTCTTTCCTCGATCATCTTCTGAATACATTCTTTCTTGGAGGTGGATTACTTCTTGGAGCAACAACACTTTCAATATTCTTCTACCCTTCACTTCAATTTGGCTTTTAAAGGATTTTCCTTTCAATCTTTTCTTTAATATTACTTTATGGGGGCATGCAACTTGTGCCTTCATTGCATTGAGCTTCACCTGCTTATTTTGTTGTGATCTTTAAGCAAGCCATTTATTGATTCTTTTTATTAATGATACAATTCCTCTTTTCAACATCTTGCATTTTCAAAATAAGCTCATGTTTCTTTGATTAACTTACACTTCATACTTCATAATAGTTTCCTTCAACTTGTTTGTTAATATTTTGTCTGTCCTTTCCGCTTCCTCAATTTGAAGTCTTAGGAGGGAAACTTCTTTTGTTGCTTTGTCAAAATCCCTCAGTTATTCCTTTTGTCATTGGTCAGTTCTATCTCCATGTCCACTTATGATTTTTCTTAATTTTCACTAAGATATTTTCTCTTAGTATCATCATCATCTTCATCTTTACTTGCATGCTCTTTTATGTAAGTATTTTGAAGCTTCTCCCAAAGTGATTTATTTGATGTGCATTGACCTACATTGGATCTCATAGAGTCTGGTAAAGCACTTAAATGACATTCATTGCTTTTGTATTGTACCTCCCTGACTCATTGGTAGATATGTTTCCATAAATAATTGAACACCATACATCATATCTAAGAGCTCCCAAATAGGCTTCCATTCTAACTTTCCAAAATTCATAGTTTGTTTCATTGAGCAAACGAACTGGACCAAATTGTTTCTCTTTGATCATAGAGGATCTCACCAGATCAGTTACACAAGTTCAGTTTCATCTTCAACATTCAGTGTCTAGTGTCGTCAACTTTGACAATGGTGTTTATGGTTCAGGTTATCTAGTAATGTATATGGTTTTCATGGTGATATGGTTTGATACCTGGGTGTCGACATGTGATTGTCTTCAATTTTGTTAGGGTCTGGTCGTCGAAATGGGCTTTTCACCATGCGACGTTGGCAATATCGCTTTGTGATGAAGAGGTGTACATGGGTACTTGTCAAAAAAATTCATGTATTGAAATGACAAAACCCTAAGTTAAGATATAAAACCCTAAATCTACATCTAAAACATCAAACCATACATTAAAATACTATTCCCTAAACTATATACCCTCTTGGACCATGATACATTTCCAACCCATGTTAAAAAACCTAAGTTACAAACACCTAGACATATAAATCTATGACTAAAACCCTTTCGGGCTACTGTACTACAAACAAAACCATGTATTAGAAACACTACACAATACAGATATCAGTCCCTAACCGTGGGGTTTTAGGTCGCGTTGGAACCATATGCATGTGACCAGATAAATTTTTAGCCATCGAGGTTTACATAACTCTTAGTCCTAAAACTGCAGTGGGAATCCAGCTAACCATAACTGCCAAGTCGTAGTTGGCATGTGAGCAGCCTTAACGCAATAGTTGGAGTTGACCACAACTGTCGGCGGTTAGCTGCACCATTAGCCAAGACTGTTAGAAGTGAAGTCACATGTTGACATGGTGCTGATTGTTAGTCGGAACTGTCAGACACTAGTGCTCGGTGGCAGCCTGCGGTTAGACCGTGGATGGTTACATGTAACGACCTTCCTCCTCCACCTGATGTGTAAAATCCCTACGGTTTTCTCTTATCCCAGGGTCTATTTCAGGTTTTCTATTGGATTTTTTGGATATCTAATTAAAATACAATGGAACCTAATCCGTAGGTGTAAAACCATGATATGACCAAGATTCATGAACCCTTTTGCTAGCCATTCTTGCCAATTTTAGTGAGAAAGAGTTTGAACGAACCTACTGAGCCTATAAATTCATCCCTTTACTTGTGAAGAGGGGGGGAGTGGTTTTGAGATTTATGTGTAGGTTCTAAAGGATATAGGTTGTTTCGTTTTCAATGTAATAGGAGCATCTGGAGTCAGAATCAAGAACCTTGATAAGCATTGGAAATATGGTTGAAAGAGATTTCTTATGACAGTGACAAGAAGATCTTGTGTGAACATTTAGTTTGGTAAATTTTATGTGTAATTTACCTCCTCATATTCAATCATATAGAGCGGTCGCCCATCTTGAACGCGGACCTAGAGACGTATTCCATCAAGGACGAACTACATAATCAATCTTGTTGTTTGGTATCATTGTGTATTTGTTGTTTTCACTTTTATTTTTCATCTTGCTTATGTTTTTCCATCTACTGTAAAGTCTTTCCTCTCAGGATGTTCTCACGGTTTCATCACTATAAGTTAACATTAATTTGATTGTTGGCATAATCATTTCTACTTCAGTTTTAACATAAGATCATTTCATATCATATAATTCAGTATCAGAGTAGGTGGGATTTCTAGAATTTGTGAATGACTATTAACCAGGTCAAATTCGCAATGTGGAGAAGGAATCCTCGAGCAGATTGATCCAGAGGTTGGAAATCAAAGAGTCGTTCATAATTCAACCATGACAGGATGTGATCCAGGTAAAAATCCTGAAACTAAGATGAGCGACAAATAGTTTTAGCGAGCATTCTTGACTATGCAACAGATGTTGGGAAAACTTCAAGAAGATAATAAGGTGAGAGATGCAGATTCTTCTTCAAAGACATCGAAGAAGGACAAAGCTAAAGGCAAGGTTGATAAACCACCTTCACCTCCATCATCTCCATCATCATCTTCTTCTTCTTCCTCTTCTTCTTCCAGTGAAAATTATGAAATAGAAAAGAAACCTAAGAAAACATCTCTTTTAAAATGTGAAAAATTTGAGTTACCTATTTATGATGGTGAAATGAATCCTGAAAAGTTAGATAACTGGATTAAACAGTTAGAAGTGTATTGTCATATTCATAACATCTTTGGCGATAAAACGAAAATTAAGTAAGCTACACTTAGAATGGGGGGAACAACTTTAATTTGGTGAGAAAGTAAAACTCAAATAGATGTAAAGGGAAAACGAAAAGTCATCTCTTCATGGTCTAAGTTTTTAATATCTATTAGGAAATAATTCTATCCTTTAGGATACATCCAGCAAAATATTATTGATTGGCACCATTTGAGCCAAGGTAAAGGGCAGAGTGTTCAGGAGTTTACGCGGGAGTTCAGATGGAAAGGGTTGGTGCTTGGTATTTCATTGGATACACGTGAAACTTTATTAAAATACATCGGTAGTTTACATTCGTATTTGCAGCATACATTATTGATGTTTAATCCTAATTATTTTCATGAAGTTTGTGTTCAAGCCATACATATTGAATCAGGTGGTAGACCATTCAAGCTTTCACCGCAAGCATCCAAAGAGTTGGAAATCAAAGATTCCAGTGACATTAAAGGGAAGAACAATTCGAAGAGAAAAAAATCAACGACAGCTCAGAATGAAAGACCTACTTGTTCTCATTACTAGAGAATCAGTAATGATGAATATAAGTCTTGGAAACTCCATATAGAGCTTAAGCCCAAAAATTTCCTTAAAGAGAAGGACGAAAAGAAAGCAATTGCAATAGTCCAGTGAGATCTAGGTTCCGATTTAGGTGATGAAATGAGGATAACTGCCATAGTTTAAACAGGTAAAATTTCTAACACTAGTTCAATTTCGAATAATATTGCATCTTCATCAAAAATAAATCCTTCGAATGAGGATAAAAGAGTTGAATTATTTAACATAAGGATAACTTTTAAGCACACAAAGATATATACAATGTTGATAATAGATCACAGGAAAAATTAATATTTGAATATTTAGTTATGAATTTGGGTTTGAAGACACAGAATCATTTAATACCTTACCCATTAGGATGGCTAAATAAGTAAACTCAGGTAAAAGTGACAAAATAGTGTTGATTAATATTTTCCATTATAACTAATTACATTGATGATGTGGAATTAGATGTGGTTCCAGTAGACATATGTGGAGTTGTCTTAGGAAGTCCTTATCTTTATGATCGTGATGCAATATTTTATAGAAGAGAGCATAAATATCACCATAAGAAAGATGGGTTGAGTTTATTGTCAAGGAACATCAAAGTAAAAATCACTTGAATCTAGTTGTTTCTAATAAGATGAAGCAATTAATAAGTTAAAATAAAAGATTTTTGTAATCATGCTTGTAAAGGAACAACGTAAGAATCAACATGATGTTTGTTCAAGTTCTGAGTCTCAACTTCAATATAGTTTGATCAAAGAGGTAGAAATTTTCCAATTCTATTTTAAGAAACTAAACATCTTACTCATAAGCAGGGAATACGACATGAATTACAGTTGATGCCTAAAGCTCCTCTTCCTAATGTTAGAATGAATTATTTCAGTCCAAATTTGAATGTTATAAGTTACAAGCATACATGTCAGTATTTGGGAAATTCATTATTAAATTTCTCTTGTATCGTGTCACCATTTCATCTTTCAAATAGTTTGGAAGCCTCTTCTCAAGTGGAGAGGAAGCCTAATTGTTTTCATATCAAAGCCTTTTCTAAAGTAGTATCAAAGTATCCAATACATCTAAGGGAAACTTATGCATCAAGGGAAAGTGATAATCAATGGAAACATCATTTAAGGAATAAAGAAACAGTGATTAAAACAAATCAACACTCATTTCAGTACTTCCAAAATCAAGCTAAGTTGCAGTAGTTTTCACCTTAGAGTTTGATGGGTTTATCGCAAAAATTTCAATTAGTAATCAAGAATCTTGAAAGTATATCAAGTCAAACAGCTGGTTTGATGTCAAGAATGTCTTTGATTGTCTCTGTCATTCTGCAATATAGATTGTTAATACACGTGAATAGTATTGAATAATATCATGTAGAGATTGTTTTCAAATATGATTATGAATCACTAAATCATGGTATTTCCCATGTTCATAACAGGTTGTTTGACCATCTTCGCAAGTTGTGCATACTATGGAAGGGTGGAACAGTTCACAGATTCAACATGTTCCATGGTCAGCATCATCATGGTCATCACTTTCAGGTGGTTGAGTGAATGTATTGGTACATCATCGGGGCAAGGTGGAGAGTGAGGGAGCTCTACCCTCATCAACTATATGTTTAGGACAAAATTTTGCGGTCCATAAACTTTCAAGTGGAGAGGATTGATCGAGGAGGATCTTGTCAGATCAGTTACACAAGTTCAGTTTCATCATGAGCATTCAGTGTCTGGTGTCGTCAGCTTCGACTGTGATGTTTATGTTTTAGGTTGTTCGGTAATGTATATGGTTTTCATGGTGATATGGTTTGATACCTGGGTGTCAACATGTGATTGTCATCAGTTTCACTAGGGTCTGGTTGTTGACATGGCTTTTTTGTCATGCAACATTGACAATGTTGCTTTGTGATGAAGAGGTATACATGGGTACTTATCAACAAAATTCGTGTATTGAAATGACAAAACCGTAACTTAAGATCTAAAACCCTAAATCTACATCTAAAACCTCAAAAAATGCATCAAATACTATTCCCTAAACTATGTACCCTCTTGGACCATGATACATTTCCAAACCATGTTAAAAAACCTAAGTTACAAACACTTAGACATATAAATCTATGAATAACACCCTCTAAGGCTATTGTATTACAAACAAAGCCATGTATTAAAAACATTCCAAACTACAAATATGAGTCCTAACTGTGAGGTTTTAGACTGCATCAGAATCGTATGCATGTGATCAGATAAAGGTTTAGCCATTAGGGTTTACATAACACTCAGTCCTAAAACCACAGTAGGAATCCACCTAACGATAACTACCAGGTCGTAGTCGAAATGTGAGCAAGGTTAACGCAACAGTGAGAGTTGACCACAACTATTGGGGGTAAGGCACACCATCATCCAAGACCATCGGTAAGTGAGGTCACATGGTTACATCGTCACTGACCGTTAGTCAGAACCATCAGAAACTAGCGTCAGGTGGCAGCCTACGGTTAGACCATGGCTGGTCACACTTAACGGCCTTCCTCCTCTACCCCGTTAGCAAACCACCTATCGTTTTCTCTTATTGTGAGGTCTATTGTGGGATTTTTGTTGGATTTTGGGATATTTAATTAAACTACCATGGAACCTAATCCCTTGGTGTCAAACCATGATATCACGGAGACTCATGAACCCTTTTGATAGCCATTCATGCCTAGTTTAGTCAAAAGGAGTTCAAATGAGCCTACTGAGACTATAAATTCATCCTTTTACTCATGAAGAGGGGAGGAGTGGTTTTCATTTTTATGTGTAGGTTCTAGAGGATATAGGTTGTTTTTTTGTCTGTGTAACAGGGGTATGTGGAGTCAGAATTGGGAACCGTGATAGGCATTGAAAATCTAGTTCAGAGAGATTTCTTATGATAGTGGCTAGAAGTGCATACATGCACATACAGTTTGGTGAATTTTCTATGTAATCGACCCCCTCAAATTCAATCCTCATAAAGTGGTTGCCCATCTTCAAAGCGGACCTAGAGACGTAGTCCATGAGGGGAGAACTCCTTAATCAATATTTTTGTCTGGTATCACTATGTATTTATTGTTTTCACTTCTGTTTTGCATCTTTCTTATGTTTCTCCATCCATCATAAAGTCCTTCTTATCAAGTAGTTCTCACAGTTTTAGCACTGTAAGTTAACATTCACTTTATTTTTGGCATAATCAATTCTATTTTAGGTTTAACATATGATCATTTGATATCACTCTTCATCCAATGTAATAGGTCCTGAAACAAGGGAAATACCAGAGACTTCCCTTGATCATTTAGATGTGTGGTTCCTTGACTCTCCCATCTTTGATCTCCTCAGATACTCCTTCTAGTTGTCAGGCTACAATTGAAAAAACCCACCCTCTCATACCAATTGTTGGAATATCCAACAATACCAAGAGGGGGTGTGAATCAATATTGGGAACTTTTTAAAAATGTAAACCATATCATGTAAACATTAAACAGTTAACAACATCATTCAACAATGTACAACGTCAAATATAGTACACAATATTTTTAGCTGGAACCCTTCTCGGAGAAAAAACACAAAAATATTTTAATATATGTCTTAAAGATTACATCATCATGAATATCTAACTTCCAAGATTCTCCAAAAACAACTCGAAGGAGGCTCCAACCCCTTGATTTATCAGCTCCAATTGAAAGGATGTGCCAACACCTAGGTTTACCATCTCTAACTAGAAGGAGGCTCCAACCCCCTAGTTTTATCAGCTCCAACCCCCTACAAGGTCCATCTTGCCCTAGTCCACCTACTTCCCTAAAGTATTTGAGGCTCCAACCTTAGGGAGACTTTATTGTCTAACTTGCACCACTCTACCACCCTAAAGATTGAAGATGTTCTCAGGCTCCAACCTAGAGGATTCTTTGGTCTCCTATATGCACCACACAACCACCCTGAAGATGAAAGATAGAAAATTAAATGTGGGCTCTTGTTCCAGGGACAATGACCCACTTACAATGATATCCAAATAACCCTTATTATTGTCTCATAATGTATGTTATGCATGCAATGATGTAATTTCAATCAATTTCAAAACTTGTTCTTGTACACTATTGAATGTTTTCCTACTAATAGTTTACCACAAATCTTTCCTCAACATTCAATTATCGTTCTCTTTCATGATCAAATTCCATTGAATTTATATATTAGTGTGCGATGTTTCATGTATTGAAATAATTTTTTATAATTTCTTTTAAATGATTTCAAACATTGGGGGAATTTGTACTTTACGGAAGGCATGATCAAGTGTTTGTGCCCCCCTTCCATTGTTGACTAGCTATTTCTAGGTTGGATTTTTCCTTTTCGTTATCTTTTTTAGCAGATTGCAATCCAAAATCATGGTTAGAGTTTCTTAACATAAAAATTTATTGATACATAAAGTGAATGCCTCAACCTACATCCTTCCACCACATTATTGAATGAAGACCCTCCCCTTACACCACATGGGGGAGCCATGATAAGTTAGGTTATCTGCACCAAGAATGTAACCCTAGATTCAAATCCCAAGATCAAATGAGGTTAGCTCCTCTATCACAATGTTACTTTCACTCTATATATAAAACCAAATATTAAATATTAATACAAATCTTGATACACTATTAATATTAAATATATTGGTTCATTGCTAGTTCGTTGCATTTACAATGCTATGTATTTGTATGTCAAAATTAATTACACTAAAATTAATTTTAATAAAATTTTCAGACTAATTTTATTCCCTTGGGTACAGAGGGAGGTACCCAAGGGAATAATGGGATGTAATAATGTAATAAATAAATGGGATATAGTTAATAAACAAATTGGTTAACCCACATTATTCAAGGGAACACAATTAGATAGGGATTAATGTGATAAGTCTATTGTATTGGATGTATGATATTGAGAAACCCATGGTGATTACCTATTGTCTTGTATGTATGAAGCCTATATAGAGGCTAGAGACTCTCGAGTGAGGGATGTTGAGTATTTTTTTGTATTGTCAAACATATGCCTTGAGTCATGTTCTCCTTCCTTAAGATATACTTATATGGTGTCGCCCTACCTCAAGATTTTTATCAATAAAGAATAATTTTCAAACATTATTTCTCTATCTTTGGTGTTATTTCTCTCATATATTTTGCACTTTTATATATTTGCAAGTGAGATCTAGATACCACTTGTTGTACATCTCATGTCCAAATATATCAAATTCTCTCATAAAATAAATCCAAGAGCCAATACACAAATAAGATAGAAATACTTCGCTTTATTAATCAAACTCTTGAGGTAGGGCAACACAATATAGTTACTCAAGGAAGGAGATCAATCCACAAGCTAATGCATTTCATACAAAAAATACTCGACATCCGTCACTCTAATGTATCTAGTCTCTATATAGGCTACATACACATAATACCATGGGTAATCACCATGAGTCTCTCAAAATTATATATTCAATACAACGAGCTTATCACATTATTTGCTAACCATTTGTGGTCACTTGGATAATGCTTGTTAACAGCTTTATTTCTTAACTATGGTTCATTTATTTATTATATTATTATAACACATTATTCCCTTTGGTACCTCCCTTTGTAACCCATATTATCCCCGTAGGTATACTAAATATTATCCTTGTTATATTTTCCCTTTTGGAAGCTCACCTGTTTTTATGGAATTACTTTATCCCTTTTTAATGGAACTTTTATATTCTAAATTATATCATTAACCATATGATTAATTTGTTCTACTCATATTTTTGGGATTTATTTCAATTTTATTATTTATGAATATTTATTCATTTGTTCTTTTATTAATTTTTTAGGGATGACCATTATTGTTGTTAACTCTTTTTAATAATTATTGTATTTTATTTAAAAAAAAAAATTATGTTACAATAAGGGTCTTATGCACCAATTTGGTGACCCATTCAAAAGGATGGAGAAATTGGGAGAAGATATCATATTATAAATCTAGTTTACCCATCTATTACAAACGCCAAATGCCATTAGGATTTTTTTGAGGTACTTCCAATTTAGACGGTCATACGCTCTTCAGAGGTCAAATTTTATCATCATGCCCATCTCCTTTCTTTGTTTGAGAGAATGAACCACTTCCCGAGATACCACCAAACCATTTAGAATTTGTCTCCCTTCCACAAACCCAGTTTGTTCCGAGGAGATTATGCTAGAGAGAATCGGATTCAATCTCTTAGCCATTAACATGGCAATAGTTTTATATATTACATTACACAGGGAAATATCGCAGAAACCTTGGGCAATTTTCAAGTTAGTAGATTTAGGAATAAGGGTTAAAAGATTTGAGTTTAAACCCGACCATACCTTCTGTTGTCTACGAGATTCCTCTACCACCTCCAAGGTGTCTTGTCCAAGGAAGTTCCGGTCTGATTGGTAAAATTCAGCTATAAATCCATTTGGTCTTGGGGATTTGTTTTTTTTCATTCCTTTCATTATATCCTACACTTCCTCCAGAGTTGTTGCCCATGTTTTGGTCCCTCGTAATCATTTTCAGATTTTCATTGCAGACCCTCCCTATAGCTTCTTCTCTATCCTCTTGAGGTTCGGTGAGGATGTCTTTAAAATATCCAACTAGAGCTTGTTCCATTTCGTCATGCTAAGTTACACGTTACCCTTCTTTATTTTTTATTGAGAAAATTCTATTCCTTTGTCTGTGTTGAATCATGGCTTGGTGGAAGAACTTTGTGCTTTTTTCTCCTTAGCGGACCCAATTTATACGAGCCTTTTGTTTCCATAATATTTCTTCCTGTTTTCTCCGTTCCTCTAGTTGGCTAATCATTATTCCTTCTTCTCTGCTTCTTTCCTCACTACGGCCTTCTGCTATAATTTTTTGTTGTAGCTCTCCCATTTTTTGCTCTAAGCGCTGCTTCTCCTTAATATATTCCCAAATTCCTCTTTGTTCCATTTTTTTATTCTTTCCCTGAGTTCTTTTAGTTTTAATTGGAAGGTCTGCATCTTGCTTCATCCTCTTCTTTGGCTCTGAGTACACCATTCCTCCAGCTTTGGTATGAATTGGTGATTCCTCACCTAGAACGCTTCAAACTAGAAGGGGCATTTTTTGGGCTCGATTTGATGTCGATTTCCAACCTTATGGGCCAGTGATATGAGCCCATGGCAGGAAGGATCATTGTTTCTACAAATACATCTATGTTTATGATTTTCTCCGATATTAAGAATCTATCGAGTCTCGATGCTATTTGATTTATGCCCCCTCTTCTATTGTTCCATGTATGGATCTCGTTTATTGTGGGAATATCTACCAACCTTTGCTCCATTATCATCTCACCAAAAGCCTCCATGTCTTGCTCTGGTCTTTTAGATCCTCCTCACTTTTCTCTTGTGGTTTTGATCATGCTAAATTCCCCCACTGCAATCCATGGCATCTCTTGGAAAAGCCTTCGAATTGTTTTCATATTTTGAAGAAAGTTTATGCGCTTGCTTTATAATGCGGGCCATCAATTCCTGAAAGGAGTATCCACTCCGATGATACTATCATTCTAAAAGTTCCTGAGAGAATTTGAGGAAGGCTAACCCAATTTTTGAAGTGTACCTCCTCAGGATTCCAAATAACTGCTAGCCCTCCTGTAGTACCTGCCGCATACTGGCCCATTACCTCATAATGAATATTAAATATTCTCATTATTTCTTCCATCTTCTGGGATCTGATATTTGTTTCTTGGATTATCATTACACTAGGTTTATCTTTCTTCAACCTATCCCTCAAATATCCTTTTTTTCCTTTGTTATTAAGACCTCTGATGTTCCACCTTTTGATTATCGTTTTAAAATTTTGAATGGTTGTTGAAATACCTCTGAAAGAGTAATGACTCTCACTAAGTTTACGAGAATCTCCCCTACCACTTGAATGTTTTCGCTCATTGGATGCCTACCTCTTTTTCTACCTCCTTTGCTAGTACTGCCCATTCTGATACTCTAAGCTCCTTGCCTTCCTATTTGCTCTGGTTAACTTGCAAAGAGTGCTCCTATCTTCTCCTTGTATTTTTGAAACATCTCTTTATATAATTTCTTTTGATATTCTGGTACAAAAATTTCGTCGAGGTTCTTCCATTCCTGTAATAGTCTTCTCATTATTCTCTCCTCATCACTTCCTCTGTCTTTTTGGCGATCGACCTCCATCTGAGATTTCTCATTAGCCGTGTCCATGTTCTCCTCTGTCCCTCCTTGTTCTATGTTTATCGAGGTTGAGTCTTGTTCTTTTATTTCTTTTAATATTTCCATAGGTTCTTCATCACTTTCTTCCTTTTCCATCTCCCGTTCTTCTTCCTGAAGGGCTTTGAACTTGTTTTGGCTTTCTACTGGCATTGTTTTGACAGATTGCTGCATCTTGGGAAGCCCTTTTTTGGGCCTTCTTCTTATGGGTATTTCCTTAAAACCCTCTTCCATTTCTTCAATTGCCCCTGTCCCCTTCTTCTCTTCTTCTTTTTTCTCTGTTGATTCCTCTGTAGTATTTAAGGGGCATTGTTTGAAGAGGTGGCCATATTCATGGCATCTTCTACAGTGGAATGTGATGCGTTCGTAACCCACTAGTTGCTGTCACACTTCATCATGATATTCTAGCTCTATATACTCCAGTAGCGGCTCTGTTATGTGTTGGATACCTATACCAATAGGTTTCATATTTCATGATTGGCAAATTCAAGTGCCAAATATCCTCTGCTTTGCTGCCACAAAGATCCCATATTTTCAAGGAAAGACAAGGTGTGTACATGCCTTCATGCCTATTAAAGTTTTGATGGATGATCCCACAGTCTAATCTGGATCATGCCATGTTTCAATTTTGGTTGTAGAATAGAGAAATAAATCTGTCCAAACTGTTTAATCTTGGCAGATCAGTAGTTAGGAAGAGAAACTAAGGTTCCCAACTGCTTAATCTGGGGCCTTGGAATAAATAAGGGTAGTACTAGATAGGAGATCAAAGGAAAAAATCCAATGGAAAGGAAAAGGCACATAAAGGGTCTGCAACTCTAAATGCACCCTCCAAGAAGAAACAAAAAATGCTAGGCAAGTAGGGGGGTAGGTAGATGAGGTTGCAGAAATGGAGGGCCATCACCAATTGGCCTATTAAGTACAAAAAACTTATGCCACTCAGGGTGTGGGCATCAAAGAAAAGAATGGAGGGCAAGCCCGGGAAGCATGACTAACTTCCCCAGTTTCCTCGGAAGTCATTTCTTACTAACATCCCTAGGGGTCTTGAGATCTTCTCAGGTCTCCAGTTCCACTCCTTTACATCACAAACCACTTGCTCAAACCATGGAGTTCAAGCATGAAAAGAAGCCACATTTCTTGTGTAAAAACATCCTTGTTGTATCATTTTCATCTATCCTCAAATACCCCAAGTTAAAGTTTCATCTTGACTTAGGCTTCACCCCTTCATTCACCTCATAAACCATATTAATTACTAAACTGTGATTTGGCTCCCTGACTTCCCCCTCCCCCTAGTGCTGCAGCTAAATCCCTTCCTTGGGAAATATTAACCCCTCAAGGGTTAGCATTAGCCCTAATCCCTCCTAAACAACTATGGATGCAAGAAAAACTATGGTTAAAACGCAAAATCATTTTCCCCGCCCTTATTTACCCTATTCCCCCTTTTCTCCGCCCTAAACCCTTTATTATAAAGTTCGAAATAAAAAGCTTTTTAATAAATGAGCGCTTAAATAAACCCGGAAAACCCATAAACCCAAAGTTCTAAACCCACCCCGCACCCATTTATTTAATCGATTATTATAATAACGGGGAGGTCCCCTGCTGTTTAATGCGGCGACATATCCCGATCGCTGCCAGTTGTCAGATCTCCCGCCCCACCATCCTACGGTGGGCGGTCGATCCACCCACAAAGCTGCCCGGCCTTTTGCATCCAGGGGATGGGCGGTATTGCGCCGTACCCCCGCCACGCGTCAGGCGCGGGAGTTGTTCGCTGCCCCCCCCTCCAAACCGCTTACCGCCTAAGGGCCTGCCGGGGAGACCTCTTACCGCCCTACCCCTCACGCTAACGTCACGCCTCCGTCAGCGTGACATCACCCCACTTTTCTGCTGCCGTGCCTCCACGTAACCCCTGCCCCGCGCATCGCCGTGTCCACCCTGCCACCGTGTCAATGCCACCTAGGCACCCACGTCACCTGCCACGTCACCTCTTCCGTACCGGGCCCCATGATGATGTCAGCATGATGTCATCACAAAAAGGCGCCATTTCACCCGAAATGCATAAAAAGGCGTAAAAACCGTTATTTTTTATCATTTTCTGCAAAACAACCCGAAGCTCCGTTGAAGTCGAAATTCAATTTCCAACGGTCGAAAAGCAAAAGTGATCTGCTAGAATTGCTGCCACCCCCATTGTCGACTCAACCGCATACAATTCAACCAGTTCGACCGCTGCAAACGCCCGTACGCCATTAAAATAGGTATTTTGCTGCAGGCACCCTCTTCTCCCCTATTCTTCATACAAATCCTATTTCCTGCTCAATACAACTTAATTTAAGAACCCACATTGTTGAAAGTCACCTCAGAAAACTACCAAAGAAACCCCTGTAACCCATGCACAAAAGAAATTCCAGGGAAAAACCTGCCTAGTTTTCACAAAAGAGCAGCTAAAAGGCCAAGCCACAAGCTAGAAGAACTAAATTGTCAATTTCCCTCACCTCTGATAAGCAAATTCTCTGCAAGTGACCAGCTAGCCAGCTACAAAACACTCTGCTTCCTCAAAACAGAGTGCCCCACAGATTAAATAAGCCTCTGACAGCCCCCTTGAACTACCAAAACTGCTCACTGCAAACAGAGAGCAGTAGACCATTCGTCAGAACTCTCACCAAGTTTGGAACACAGTAAAACCACCAGCAAAGCCCAAGACAATGGCAACTTCAGCTGCTCTGGATGTTTTTCCCATAAATCCACCCAATAGGGAGCTAGAGGCTATACCTTTGGTGGACGATGATGCTCTCATCACAAATTTTGTGGCAGAGAGAAATCATTTGCAGACATATTGTCAATTCAGAAACAGTCACTTAGACAGCATTGACCTGTATGGGTTCTGGCAGTCTAATCTGCCCACTTACTTTCTGCCTTCTGTCAACACATTCCCAGAAATCATCCATATGTGTGTAGAGAACTATGACTAGAAACTCAGGGCTGTGAAGTCTCCATCTGGGAGCATCCTCTTCTATATAACTCCGGACTCCATCAACCAGATGCTCAACTACAAGCAGACTCAGTTGCTATACCCCTTCTCCATGGACTATTTGCTGGATGTGGGCTCTAGACTTTCTGATTCAGACATTGATGCCATAGCCAAGAAATTCATGAAGGCAGACTGCGAGCCCTCTGGGCCACCTCCTTTCTCATATGAAGATTTCAATGAAGTTGGCAAGCTATTGATACACATGTTGACCTCTGTGCTGGGGTTCACCACAAACAAACATGTTGATATAACTGTGCTAGTCATGCTCTCTGCATACAGCCTTATAAAGTCCCCTGCTATGAAATACAACTATGCCAAGTACATTGCCATCAATATACATGATCAGTTGACAAGGCTGGACAGAGAGGCAATATTCAAATATTCCTCATACATCTACCACTTATTCTTGTACTACTAGATAGATAGCTTCCAATGCTCAATCAAGAAGCTAGACTCACAGGGTGAGAGAAGGTCTATGATTTTTTGGTCTTCAGTCTTCCACCAAGTCCAGAATTCCCCCTACTCATACTGTGAGTTCATTGATCAATTTGTATATCCAGTCATCTTCCTCTTAAAGAGGACTCCTCCTATGAGACTATCCAAGGATATGCAGAAGATTTTGCAACTATCCAGAACCTACAAAATTGGCGATTGGTACTTGTACCAAAACCACTCTGTCATCAGAATTTATGGCTGTGAGCTCTGTCCCTACAGGCTCCCAAAGTATGTCCCTATGAGGCTATTTGCTCTGGAGGATTATAGGCAGCTTATAAACTCCGACCTAACACACTTTCACAGTGCCAAGAAGAAGGCCAACCTGAAATTCAGAGATCACTTAGGCCCATTTACAATGAACAAAAAAGATGGCTGGCAAGAAGTTGACCAA
>APFE030669234.1:8503-48694 GCA_000404065.3 Pinus taeda | reverse complement strand
TAGGTAGTCAAACAACTTACCCCTATATGCTAGGAAACTAATTCATTCATTTAATTTTCACCTTTTAGTGAATTAATCGTCTAGAACAAGTAAAAATGTGCCAAAATTACATCATACACATCAAATTACATCAATCTAGGTCAAACATCACATCAAGAGGTGAAACTAGTCATAACTGGCCGAAATTCTGAGCTGGAAGGTGAAAATTTGACTAAAAAACCCTGTGCACCGCGCGCCTGAGCCCTATGCGCCACACGCCTTTCCACCTGTTTTTGGGGCACTTTCCAGCATCCAAATTGAGCTCAGATTGGCGTGTTGGAAAGTCTTGGATGTCTACTTTCCAACCCAAGTGGAATTTTCCAATTTGGTGTCCATTTGACCCTCCAAAAGTGCATTCTCCCGGAAGTACTTCCTGCTGGTGCAAAATGTGGCAGAAAGGTGATTTTCATGATGTTTTTGAGCCTTTTGATCACCCAGAACTTGATGAAATGCTTTGGCAATGGCTGATCATGTATAATTCATCATGAAAAATCCACAACTACAAGCCATTTGTGATTTGGACCTCCCAATCTTATGGGTCGCGCGCAGCGCGCTACGCGTTGCGCTGAAAAACCTGTTTTGCAAGCCAAAAATTTCAAAATGACAAAATTTTCTCCAAATTCCTTGAAATTTGGGCTGAAGGTCCCCCATCAAGTGCCATGCTCAGGCAAAAATACTTCAGCCATGATTCAGAGTCTATCCTCCTTTTTTCGACGTTTAGTGTCCTTCTGGTGCATGAAGTTCAGTGGTGGAAATCACTGTCTTGTTCATAAGATGTTTTGGTGTCTGTCTCCATAATGTCCATGCAAGGTGTATGTTAAGTGTATGTTTGGTTTGTTGAAGATAAGAAATTAGAACTTAGTGTCTTTATCTCCAGTTTCCAACTATGTGCCAAATGTGTGCCAAAGGGAAAAGACTGCGGGAGAAATAGGACAATGGGAACAAAGGACTGTAACCAAGTGAAATTTTCCCTTTTAAAACATCTGATTTGTCAAATGTGGAGACAATGGGATAGTCACTTGATTGTTTGGGGTTTAAGGATTGTATAAATGAGATGGGGAAATAGGAATGATAGGGAAAGATGTCACTTAGGGATAGGGAAAAAGGGGCTTAGGAGTGAATGACTTCTGCTACCAAGGGAAAATAGTGAAATGAGGGGCTGTAAGGGGAGGGAAAAAAAATAGTGGGAAAGTTTAAGGATTGTTGGGATAGATTCAGTTAAGGAATATGCGATGGTTTCGGAGTTTATGTATAGAGTTAGGGTTTGAGGTTTTGTATTTGAGACTTTGGGAAAGGGAATTTGGGAGAAGGAATTAATGAGCTTAGGGGGATAAGGAAACTTAGGGAATGATGAAAACAAGGGACCAATGGGATGAGGGAGTGATGGAGGAATGGTAGACTTAACAACAAAATAGTCAATCACAACCCTAGCATTGTTGCTTTGGAATTTAAGAAGAAGTAGGGTTTGATTTCTTAAACGATCACCATTCATCAAACACCATGAAGCAAGCACCAAACTTGGATAAAAACAATGATGGAGGCTCTACCTACTTGTACAAATGATGATCCAAGCATATTGGGCAATTTTGGAGCAAGATTTTGAAGTTTTTGGGCTTGTTGGCTGTATGCGCTGCGCGCCTCACCCAACGTGCTGCGCCAGTGTATTTTTACACTGTGATTTTGTGCTTGATGCGCCGCGCGCCCCTGATGCGCCGCGCACCCAGCCTGATGCGCCGTGCGCACCCAATGACATAGTGCACTTTGCAGGAGGATTTTGGAGGCGTTCCCGGTGTCCAAATTGGGCGCAGGATATCTCGTTGGAAAGGTCTTTGAGTATAATTTCCAACCAAACTAGAATATTTCAATTTGGAGTTCATTTGCCTTGTCAAAAATCAAATCTCCCAAGACTGGGAAAAATGTGTCAAATGTGGCTACCTCAAGGCAGAGTGCTGTTGCAGTCAACTTTTGAATCCATTCCTCAACTCCAAATTGAGCTCATGATATTTCATTGGAAATATATTTGTGTCTAGTTATCATTTGACTCATGAAGAAAGTCATTTGGCCAACCATGCTAGGAGAAATCTTGATTTTCCCAAGGTCACTTCAGAGGTGCATTCAATTCTCATGAGGCAACGATATTTTTGACATTTCTCTAAAACAATGATAGCTGTGTAAAAAGTGAGGGAGGTTTTTCTTCTTTGGCATGTTGTGGACAAAAACGTCTCTCAGTTTTCCAAAATTCATCTTTGATTGCTCTGAAACATCTTTTGAGTGAAACTTATCCTGATGTGTGAAACAAGGGATTTTGTCGAAAAGAAGCGAAATGAAGGGAATAAGGGGCTTCTAAATTCTTGGGGAAATTTTGGGAAGTAGGGAGGGATGTTAGGAAGTAGGGGAAAGTGGAATCTCAGAGATCGAGTGAGGGGAAGAGGTCCAAAAGGGAAAAACACAGGCCTAGCCTAGAAAATTGCCAGTTGTGCAAGAAACTAGGGTTTGGTGCAAGAAAGAGGGAATTTGGGGGATCTCAGTGATGGGAAGTGTTTAATAAGGTAAATCAAGGATAGGGAAGGTGTATGAACATCTGGATACAAGTTTTTCTAATGATTTGACCATTCAAGAAAATTGCCTTCAAAACCCTAGGAGAGGGAAATGAACCTTGCCTAGGCGCAACTGAGGCATGAACAAGGTGTGAAATGACCCAATGGAACCTGACATGATGATAAAAAACCTTCTGAATGATGATAGACTCAGCTGAATGGTGATATGGACTGACATTTGGACAATTTTGAAAAGAGTGAAAACAAACCCTAGACCTAATGCCTAGTGACCAAATTTTGCTTGAAGACTCCCTGAAATGACAAAATTTGACCTTGACACTCTGAGACCACTTTTTAAGAGCATATTTGATCACTGGAGGAAGGTTGGAAAGACTGACACTAACACCACCCATGGAGCAGAATCTTTGACGACTCTAAAAGATTCCTTGAGCCCCAACTTCTCAGAACTCAAAAATTAGACAGTCGATTTTACACTATTCGACGTCATAAATTTGATGGTGCGTTCAGATTTCTCATTCTCTCATTCTATACTTCAACCACTTTTCTAAGTGGAATGCAGGTGTCAACATCCTTGTGCAAGCAGTCATGCGATTGATGCCATGAGATCGATGGTCCGAATAGCTTCAGCAGTTTGACATCTGCTTCTTCAGATGGCCCTTGGTTGTGAGGTATATGTAGTGTTCATGTACTTCTTTTGCTATGCATTGTGTTGCACAGGTCCTTGATTGATGTTTGATGTGGGATCCTGCTTCTTACTCATCTTTATGATTCTTGCTTGATTTGACGCGGAATCGCCTATGTGATGTACTTGTTGTCATGATTCCTCATGTTGTGTTTTGAGATCCCCTTTGTTGTATGTTGATGGGATACTCATGTGTCGCCATGCATGTTGCTTTGAGATCCATTTTATGCCATGTTGGTAGGATGCTCATTGTGCATGAGTTTTGTGTCATATTGATAGGAGTCCTTTGACTGAGAGTTCCTGTAGTGGAACATCTCTTAGAGCCACTCCTGCGTGAGAGCATTTTCCTTGTATTATCACGACATCATCCCTTGTGTACATCATCACTATTGACAACACTTAATTCAATGGCCTACACCATCTTGACACCGGGGCCCGGAGACGTAGTCCCTCTTGGATGAACTCTGTTATCAACGTCTTATGTTTTCATGTGCTGATGATTGCCATGTTCCTATTCTTTATACCATGCAGATGTATTCATTTATGTTCTTTTAAAAATACAATTTAACACATCACGAAAGTAAAAGGTCTTGGAAGGGTCCTTCGTCACACCTGGACCTAAATCACATGTCCCCAACGAGGTTGGGATATAAGGATTTAGGGCTTGAACTAGTCGAACCTTTGCAAGACCATCCTCGCAAATCCCTACATCCTCCCATGGAAGAAGAAAAGAAAGATGAGGGTCCAGGATATCCCTTGAAAATATTTCTCGAAGAATCCCTCGAGCAATAGAGGAACGTGATGATGGACAACTTTTCCCAGATCCTTCAGTGGCTACCCAAGGGCGATGCATCTACTTCTAGCAGCTAATGTGGAAGCACCATACCCTTTAAGGTACAAGTTAACTTTGACATTACCATATTTTAGGGTCAGATAGATGTGAACGTCGTATATAAATGGTTAAATATATTAGAAGGATGTTTTTCTATTCATGGTTTGTCTAACTGGGAAAATATTACTTTTTCTCTTCACAAAGACACCCCCCACGTCAAGGACTGGTGGAAAACCTACTATGAGTGGAAGGATGAGAGTACACCCTCACTAATTTTGTCTACACCCACTTGGGATTCATTTTGGGACACCATCAAGGAGTAGTTTGCCCCTATTGGGAACTATGAGAATAAATACATAAAGTGGACCACACTGCGATAGGGAAGGGACCAATATGTGCCAGAGTTTACCAATGTGTTTCATACCCTTTGCACGAAGTTGGGTATCAAGGATTTTTATAAACTTTTTTTACTCAAGTACCGTGATTGCTTGCATAGATACATCTAGGATGAGATGGAGTTCCTGGAAATCTTCTCGCTCAACACGGCATACCAATATGCTATCAAGATTGAGCAAAAGCTTAAACAGAAAAAAGTGAGACTTTGGATCTGCGAATTTGAAGTAAGGGAAAGGTGCCCCCAAACTGCAGAGCAAAGGGAAAATCGAAGGCAAGGTGACCCAGGATAACCCATCGAAGCCAAAGAAATGAAAAGCACCATGAAGACAAATAAGGACATGGGAAAGTGGTGTGAGTTCCATAAGATCTCCACTCACAGCACAAATGAGTGTCGGGCTAATCAGTCAATGGTGGCCGGACTAAAGGCTTTCGACGGATGCATATTCTAACTCTAAGTCAGAACCTAACAAGGGGAGTGATACAGGGAAGCAGATCATTGATGCGGAGCCTAGTGCCATTGTGGCCACCAAAAAGATCCAAAAGATTGAGCTTGAAGATCCAGAAGAGGGGGAGTGCCTATTCCACTCACAAATGTGGGTGAAGGGTTCTCTGCTGTAGTTCATTGTCGACAGCGGGAGCCAAAATAACCTCATTTCAGTAGAGGTCGTGAAGTGGCTAAGCCTACAAAATACATCACATCCACAGTACCATCGGGTGGCTTCACCAAGGACGAGATCTCCACGTCAACCAACATTGTTGCCTTCCATACGACATTAATCCCTTCAGGGATGAGGTACTGTGTGATGTCACTCCTCTTGAAGTTGGTGATGTATTATTAGGACAACCATACTTATGGAAATGACATGTTGTATATGAGTCTAGACCTTGCTCTATTATTATTTCTTTGGGTACTAAGTTATATAGGATACCAGAGGTAGCCCCACCTACCACCATCTCCTTGATCTATGCTAAGAAATGCAGTAAAGTCATCTCCCAGATTGGGAATTTTTTTCTTTCTGATTCACTCTCAAAGTAAGGGGAAGGTTGTGGTCATGTCCATGGCCCCCGGGAAGGGTTCCTCTAAGCAACAAAAGTAGGTGGATATGGTCGTGGAAGAATACAGGGACATCTTCTCCTCACCCACAGGGGTACCCTTGCATTGTCAAGACAATCTGACTCCCGAAGCACCTCTACCCAATGCGCTGATATATCGTTGCTGTTAGAAAATTATATATTACGGAGCAATGGAACACATAAAATATTGCAGAAATATAAACACAGAAAACGCACAAAACAAGAGAGACACAGATATATGTGGTTCACCCAGTTTGGGCTACGTCCACCTCGAACAGCCAGTCCTTCCTTTCTATTATCCAGCAAAATGAAGAGACACAACCTACAGCAAAGCCGCTGTAATATCCTCTGTTTTTCTCTCACAGTCTTACCTCTCTGTTTTCTCGCTCACCAACAGAATACACATCTATATCGCCGCCTCAAATACAATACCCTCATTACAAAGAGAGGGGTTTCCTTCTAGGGCAAAAAAAACCCTAAACTAAACATAAGTTCTACCGTCAAATCATCCGCCTAATGAACGGCTCAGATTGACTAGAAAATTACTATACTTTTTACAAGGCAAGTTTACATCTGTTTTTAGCTTCGGGGGTGCCTGCCCCCGAGCCCCCACCGGGGGGACCGCTGCCCCTGGACCCCCAGCCGGGGGGATCGGGCCCCCCCGGACCCCCGCGGGGGGGACAAGTCCCCCCCCGCGCCCCCCCGCATGGAGGGGTGTACAAAACTTCCTGGGGTATACATTCCGCTGAAACAAAGACCTCTGAACAATCATGCTCCACACACAACAGTTGCTCCATTCTGTAAAATGAAGAGATCAAGAGGAAAATCTAGGAGTTATTGAAAAAAGGGCACTTCCAACCAAGTTCCTCACTGTGTGGGAGCCTGATTGTACTTGTAGAGAAGAAGGATGGGACTTCTAAGAGGCTTTGCATTGCTTATTTGGAATTAAAAAAAATCACTGTAAGGAATAGGTATCCAATCCCATGAATTGATGACCTACTAGACCAACTCAAGGGGGCCAAGTATTTCACCAAGATCAGTATGAAGTCTAGTTATCACTAGGTTCCAATAGAGCCCACAGATGTATGGAAGACTGCCTTTAAATCCAAGGAAGGCCTTTTTGAATGGTTGGTTATGCCCTTTGGGTTGACAAATGCCCCTGCTACTTTCATGAGGCTAATAGATGAAACCTTGTGGCCCTTCACCAACTCATTCATGGTGGTTTATCTAGACGACATCCTCATCTTTAGCAAGAGTTGGGAAGTACACTTGCAATATATTTGGTAGGTCCTCAAACCCTTCGACAATACAAACAATGTGCCAACTTGGAGAAATGCACCTTTGGCATGAGCCAGGTCCAATACTTGGGTTACATGATAGATGAGCGTGGAGTGCATGTGGACTCAACTAAGATTCAATTCATTAGGGATTGGCTAGCCCTGACCACTCTAATGGAGCTTCGCAACTTTTTGGGCCTTGCAAATTTTTATCGGAGGTTTGTGTTGGGATTCTCACATATTACTTGGCCTTTGAGTCAGATTACTAAGGGTGGGCTGAAAGAAAAGTTTTCTTGGTCCGAGTCCCAATAGAAGGTGTTTGTTGAGTTGAAGCATCACCTCTACTCTGCACCGGTACTCACACTGCTAGACCTGCAACAACCATTTGAAATCGAGACATATGCCTCAAACTATGTTATTGGTGCAGTCCTCACCCAACACAGGCATTTGATGGCCTATCATAGTGAGACACTTTTCGATACAATTCGAAATTACCCCACCTATGATAAAGAGATTTATTCCATTGTGCATGATTTCCGACAGTGGAAGAACTACGTTCTTGGGAAGGAGACGGTCATCCACACCAATCACAAACCTCTTTAGTTTATAAAAACATAGGGGAAGTTGTAGAATGATCGCCATCAGAAGTGGTGTACATATCTGCAACAATTCCACTTGAAAATTAAATATAAAAATGGTAGCACCAATCATGTTGCGCACTGCCTCAGCTGACCCCTAGTTGCAGCACTTACTATTGTTCACAACTCTTGTGGTCATGAGACCTCTGGATGGCCGCAAATATACAAAAATGATCTAGAGTTCACCTCCACATACCAGATACTAGTAGATGGAAATCAAGTTCCTGATTTTCACCTCCACGATGCATTATTATGCTACCTGGGCCACCTTTGTGTTCCTTCAAGTGAACATGCCAAGCTAATTTGGGAGGGACACTATAGTCAGGTTGCAGGACACTTTGGTGTGGAGAAAACTGTGGCTGAACTATAAAAGCACTTCTATTGGCCCAAATCCTAGTGGATGTTGGAAAATATATCAGATCCTACATGGCCTATGCCATCGCTAAGCCAACCATCAAGAAGAAAGTCTTGTACAATCCTTTTCCTACTCCCAGCCAGCCGTGGGAATCCAACTCCATGGACTATATGTCTGACCTCCCTTCTGCCAAGCATGGTAATGACTGTGTATTCGTGGTCATGGACAAATTTTCTAGGATGACTATATTGGCGGCCTGTAAGAGGAGTATCATCACAGAGGACACTACCAAACTCTTATTTGAATGAGTATGGGTACATTTTGGGATCCCGTAGACCGTTATATCAGATCGAGATAGCAAGTTCCTAAGCACATTTAGGTTAAACCTCTAGACACTATTGGACACCAAACTCACCAAGTCAACTAGCTTCCATCCCCAGATTTATGGCCAGATGAAGGCCGTCAATAGGATGATAGTGCACATATTCCACATGTACAACTCCAAGCGTCCTTGAACCTGGGATGAGAGTCTTCCATATGTGCATCACAATTATAATAGAGCTCTCCATAACTCGATTGGTCGCAGTCCCTTTCAAGTGGGTCTAGGATTTCAACCATTGTGTCCGATTGATGTTGCCATGCCTGATGCAACTACATAGACATAATCCACACATGTATTGTCTAAGGCTAATAAAGCGACCAGATTTATTGAACACATCCAACACATCTGCTAGGATGTTCACGACATCTTGGAGAAGTCAAATTCCAAGCACAAGCAGTGACATGATCAACATCGGGTACCACATAAGTTTCAGGTGGGGGATAAAGTTTGGTTGCATTTGCAGAAAGAACACCTTACCGAAGACCATTAGAAGCTCAGACTAGGGAAAATTTTAAGGATGGAAGTTTATCTTAAATTTTAGCAACCTTGGCAAATCTTATTGGTCCCTAATATCCAAATTTTAAAATATCTAATGATAATTTTGTAAAAAAATTTAGATTTCTAATTGTTTTATATTAGACAATATATAATATTGGCGATTTTTAAGGTAAAATAATTTTATACTATAAATTTGGGCGAATTCATTTTTAGAAAAGTGGAAATTGGCGAATCTTTTTTTTGAAAAGTCATGAAATATTAGCCCACCTGCGAATATTATCCCCTAAAATTTTCCCTGGCTCAGACCACTCCGATATGGTCCTTACACTATTACCAAGGTTGTGGGAGATAATTATTTTCAGCTCAACATTCCCCCATTCCTTAGCTAGCACCCAATGTTCAATGTGGACCACCTTCGGCCACACTTCCCACCATTACTGGACACATCAGACATTGCAGAACAACTCACACCAATAGAGTTAAGCCTAGATTGCATGGAACATGCCACAATTGATCATATTATGGACACATAGGTCAAGAATACTCGCCAACACAAGATCAAACTATATCATGTTCTCAAAGCTGGCCAACTCCTACACCAAGGCAAGTGGCACACTAGGGACCAGGTTCAATAGAAATTTCCTCACCTCATGAAGGTTTTGCACATAATGGGGACCCTTGCTTCCTAAGTGGGAGGAATGATCCAAGTGGATATTGGTGTCCACCCACCTATTCCACCTAGACCTCCAATTATTTTCATTTGTTTCCTTGTTTATTTTAGCATTTATTATTTTTAGTAGTTTTTTGGCTCTCGAACTTCCAAAGTAGATTTGACCCCATAAACGACATTTTTTTGAGGTTTGTTGCAAGCCTGTAGCTGTAGGAAGGGGCCTATAGAAAAACCTATAGTACTCGGAGATATATTTCCAACAAGGTATCATACGCACCAAAGAGATAATATTACCAAGTTATGACCTCGAAAAGTTGGTTGCCCAACAAACCCCAATAGGGCCCACAAATTCTTGGCGTTACATCTCTTGGGGTTATGGTTTTGGTTGTTTAGGGTTTTATCATGTTTTTCAATAATAAATAGGCCCTTGAGCCTCATGGTAACACAGTTCAGAGGCACGTAGCTGCCACATCTCTTCTCAGATATAAATTACGATCACCCGAGCTAGTCTTATTTCCATTATGTTTGTAAGCATATTTTAGTATTTGATATTAATGAAATGAAGTGTTATTTCTGTTGCATCTTTGTATTAATAATAATAATAATATTAAAATATTTCTTTGCAACACCATTTTGTACACTAGTAGACTTAGTGAAAAATTTGTCCTTAAGTGGCGAAGTTGATCATGTTGGAATCATGAAGGAATCCTCTATCTAATGGCATATGAGTTTGACATTTTTGAATTCGTATGATATTTTTCATCTAATTTCTTTTAAACATAATGTTTGAAATTTTTTTGGACAATTTTGAAGATGATAAAAAATCAATAACATAAAATATACACAACGAAATTTTCCAAAAAATACCACTATCTTAATTTACGAGTCCTCTTCAAAAGGGTACTCTTGGTTTTTCAATTTATTTAAATAGTTGAAAAAAAACTTATGCAAACACATGTGTCTGCAAAATTCAATAGAAATATTACTTTGTCAACTTCGAATATATATAATATATATATATATATATAATCATAGTTTTTTTTTTTTTTTTTTAATATATGAAAAACTTAGTTCTCTCAGTGTAGCTCATGCTCATATATATATATATATATATATATATTTTTTTTTTAATTACACATTTTAGACTAAGTTATGCTACGGGAACACACACATACCTCTTAAGATGTGCAAAAATTTACAAGGACAATATTTTCATTTAATGGAAAATTGACATATTATACAACACTATTTTTTTTTGCAAAAAATATCATTAGGACAACAACATAATTCTCCACAAATTCTGAATCACAATTCACAATGCTTATATGTATTTTGAGGGCTTCAATTCGATAAGAAAAGGTAGAATTTTCAAATTTCATCAACACATTTGGCCCAAAAGTGTAACTCATCTTCATGCATTCACTAGGGTTCAATTCTCTTGACACTCTCGGGGTCAGGCTTTGTGGTTGACTCAATAGGAAGTGATCCTTACAAGTAGATTTTCTTGGAACAAATATTTCGTGAACGTAGCGTTCACCGATCTGCAAGGACCGTGAACCACCTATATATATATATTAGATGAGTTGTAATTTAGTAGTGAAATGTTGAGATCTTTTTATTCCTAATTTATATTTAATTTCAATAAAAGTTATTTAACAGTTTAAGTGAGATTTTTAAAAATGATATGAATGATAACTTGGTAATTTCAAAGGGTTAGAAAATGTATATCTATGTAGATTTTAAGCGAGAAAGAAGAAAAAACAAAAAAACAAAAACAAAAACAAAAAAAAAACTTTATTCATCAATTTAGTATCTAGCTTGAGTGTAACTTTAAAAATAGATTATTATAAATTCTTATAAAATAATATGAAAAATGCTTACACTCTTAAATGCGATTTTTTTTTTAAATAACACATTTTTAAGATAATAATTCTTTTTTCATTAAAATTATATTTTAATAAATGTAAATAATTTCTTATAATAGATTAAGATAGTTGAGAAATAAATCCAAACTTCAACCATAACAAAACATTAATATATAAAAAATAAGAAATGTTGTATCCCTTTTTATATAATACTTTGTAAAAAAATTTAATTTAAAATAATTTTAATTAATTATAACTTAAATTATTTGGTTTTTTAAACATAGATTAGATAAGATACTATCGATACATAACTTATTGACAAAACAAAACTATCTACAAAACATCAACTACTATTATATTTAGATTACACAATCAAAATACTTCCAAAAACAAAAACTCTCGAAATATCTGTATATAAATAATATTAATTATTTTAACATGCCTAACAATCTTATCATTAAGATATAATGATACACACTCTCGATATAATTATAAGAAATAATTAATAATGACTTTAAAAAAAACATCAACTTTATAATTTTTAAATTTTATTCGCCCACGCAGCTAAATGTAATTATTCTTCTGCTTATAAATTTTAGATTTGATTGATCAGGAAAATATTCCAATGCAGATTGTGATAACACATTATCCGATATGTGCTATACATCGGGAAGAGATAGAGAAAGGTGGGCCTTCCCTATTAAAAAATGCAGTAGTCTATAACGCGACTTTTTGAAAGCTTCTCTGGCAGATTTTTCCGGTCAAAATCCGGCAGCAATTCATTGGAATCCCAGGTTTGATAGCTAGTTTCTGCACAATCAATGGCTCCCAGGGGTTTTCCAGGGCCCTGAATCCAAATATGCAGTTAAAAAACCATTTTAACTGCTAAAAATCAAGATTTAACCTCATTTCTTCCGCCGGATTCCGTCACCAAAATCTCCAAAAAATCGCATTATAGACAACTCCTTAAAAAATATATGTTGATAGTCATCAACTAACATAGGTTGGGATAACGCATTATCCGATATGTGCCAATACATTGGGATGAGATAAAGAAAGGTGGGTCTTACCTATTAAATATTATATGTTGATGTCACCCACTATTACAAAAGGAAAACATAGACTGTGATAACACATCATCTGATATGTGCCCTACATTGGGATGAGAAAGGTGGGTTTTTTATATATATATATATATCATCACCAACTATTTAAAAAAAACATAGAATGGAAATGGTCTTATGGTCTTAAAATATCTTCCACATTGTATAAGATCTTGATAATTATAATGCGTTATATTATTTGGTTTTTGAAAAAACATTAGATACGTATCAAATTATTGAGAGGTTGTTAGGTAACAAAGATGGGTCCTTAATGTTTTTATGAGTTTATGTATAGATTTAGTTCAACCTACATGTGTGTAAGTGGGGCCTTAATATCCTCATTGGTTTGGTTTAAGTTAATGGAAAAATGCAATTATAAAAAAATAAATAGATATACCGTTTTCTTATAAATAAGTGAGCAAAGTAATATAAAAAATTATAAATTTCAAAAAAATAAGTAAAACTATCGTGATTTTGATCCCTCATTTTAAAAATGAGTTAGAACACATATATATAATTTATTTAATTTATTTTTTATTATGATATTTAAATATTTATTTTCTCTTTATTTTATAAAAATATATATTTAAATTATACTTTATTTTTAAAAAAAGTGTTTATGTATATAATTTCTAATTTAATAAAATTATGATAATTTTAGAATACTTTTTTCAATAAATATAAAGAAAATCCCCCAAAAAATTTACTTTTTTAAAATCACATAAATTGATGATGGTGAACATCTACTAAAATCAATGTGGTCTACTGGACCTCAAGAAAAGAGAGCCTAATTGTCATTCTTCAAAATCTTGTTTCTGTGATCAAGAAGTAGGGAAAGAAGTGTTCCACGATTGTTATAGTTGGGCTGGCTTAATAAGCCATGAAGATTGAAGGTGTGGCTGGTGATAGGGAATTGAGAGCAGATGTGGGCAAGAGTCGAGCAGTCTAAAAAGAAGTGTTTTACATCCTCCACCTTAGTATCACAAATTTGACAGATTCTATCATCCCAGGGAGTCTTGGGAGTAGATGACCACCTGATCTCACTCCGAAGATCATGAGAGTTAGTTCTAATCCTAGTGATGTTCATTTTTTTCTTACTTCTAGTCAACATAGAGAGATAATTTTGGTTATCAAGGGTGGGGTTGATCACCTCCTTATAGGACCTTAGTTTCCTTTTACCCTCCAACTCCTTAGCATCCCACATCTTGTCCTTAAAACTGGAGGTAATAGTATCTTTGATACTTTCCTTGCTTCCCAGGATGATCTCCTCCTTAATCCCCCAAAGGTTCAGCTAAAACTGAGCATCTTGATGCCACCTGCGCTTGAGGCACAGGTGGGGGTTTTGACTAAAGTTAGAAGCAATTTTTGGCAGCCTCTTGGATTCCATATTGTGAAGCTTCTTCTTATACATCAGATATCTAAACATAGTCGCACTTTCAATGGGGGACAAGCCAACTTCGATCAAGAGGATAGGGTAGGGAGTATTTCCCTTGATCTTGAGGTTATAGGCTATGAATTATTATCATATTCATATTATTTATAAATAATAATAAAAAGATAAAATGATAATGATGATAAATTAACTTCCACTTAGACCAATGTGTTTTATATGACCTTAGGAAAATAAGATATATTAAAAAGTAATTTTAATAATATATTAAGATTTTTTTTCAATAATATGTTATAAATACTAATTATATCTAATAAAAACAAAACCCAACATTATTAATGAATATTTTTCAATAATTCATAATTCAATACAATTGAGAAGGTTGTCCATATATTTAGAAGGGAATTACTATTGAGAAGGGCAAGATGATATGGGTAATATTTTTTCATATTGGTTGTCAATCTATTTATAGATTTTGGATTGTCCAATGTTAATCTATTTATAGATTTTGGATTGTCCAATGTTTTGAGTGGACTCTTAACCCATCATTAGGGTCAAAAGCAAGTGTAGATGACTTGAAAAATGAGTGCTAGATAAAGTAGATGTGGTAAACAATAATCTTTTATGATGCTGTGTCTGACTTTTAGACTAATACTAACCCATCTTTAGGGACAAAAAGCTTATCCTCCCTTTTAATATTCAACTTATCCCCCTTTTGATATTTCTCTTTAATATATAAATAATTTTATATTGTTACATTTTATGAATTTATGACTTTATATTTCAAATTATTTTTTATTAATTTCTGATATTGTAATAGACCATGAATTTATGAATTTATGTTTTAATTTAATAATTATATGTCTTTGAAAACTTAATTTAACATTTATTATTGAATATTCATTAATCATTATTTTATGTTAATACTTATTATTCATTCATTAAAAATATTTAATACTTTTCTTGGTTAAATGTTAAACCTCGACCACTTTATTACTTTAATTATTTTTATACGTATATTTTATATCTTCTGTAACTAAGTTTAGTCATAGTCATAGGTTAAATCTAGGAATTTTAATCCTCTAATTGTCTTAAGATATATTTTAATATTTCAACATTCAATTAAATATTTCAATATACATTTTTCTGGCTATTCTATTTAAAATAATTTCTTATCTTAGCGTGTCATAGATAAAATTATGAATATTTATTAGTTGGATCCTCTAACTCAAAATTTGAACAAAAATATTAACTTTTACATTATTGTTTACTACACATACTTTATCTACATAATCTTCCTGGGACTCCTTTCCCAAGTCATCTATATTTGCTTTTGTCCCAAGTGAGCCTCCCTGAAATGTTGGACAATCCAAAATCCATACACAATTAAATTTTAGAAGATTGACAAACAATATGATAAATAGTTGTGGAAACACACATACTTAGAATAATTTTTCATATTTTTATATTAAAAATAAATATATATCGAAATTTAGAGATATAAATATATTATATAATTATAGTTATGTAATAATATTTTTCATAATTATAAGATTATTTGATTAGTTTTTTTAAAATTAAATTATATGGATTTATTCTGAACTAGTGATAAAGTGCAAGTGCACTATTTGTACATTTTGTGTGAAAATTGCCAATTCAAATATCACAACTTTATATATATATATATATATAGGAAAGAAATCACTGTGGTTAAAAAAAGAAACCAATGGTCATGCCATACTGAAGAGCTATCATTTAACTATGGACCACCTTGTGTAATTAAGATCATTATGGAGGAGCGATGCAATAATAAAACCATTTTTGTATTGTTTTGTTGACTTAAAAAAGCTTTTGACACAATGTCCAAAAGTAACTTTTAGAATAGGTTTCAAGAGCTAAAAGTTCCTTTCAAGTTGACATCTATTCTAATTTTTAAGGTTGTATGAGAACATTATTACAAAGTTTTGGAAATTAATTGTAATATAGGAGTTAAGCAAGGTTGTCTTTTTTCTCTTGTTCCTTAGGCTATTTACTGAAAGTAATAGGCCAAGTTCATTTAAGAAAATATAGGCCAAGGCACCCTTTGAAGGAATGATAACCTTCCTGCTTTAGAGTATCTAAAACCTCTAATAGCCTAAGGGGGTAATTGTTTTTCATAAGAAAAAAAAAAAAAAATTCCATAGCAAAAAATAACAATATTCAATTTTCAATTTAAAAAAAATAAAATAAAATAAAGCTCTTATCCCCCTAAAAAAAGTCCTCCCCCTCCCCTCCCCCAACACACACACACATATATATTCTCTATTTTTCCCTTATAAAAAACAATATTTGTACCTTTACAAAAAAAACATTCAAAATATCCTTTTCTATAGGAAAAAAATTAATATTTGTTTTCTATAGCAAAAAATAACAATATTTGATTGTCATTGAAAAATAATAAAATAAGATTTTTTCCTCAATAAAAAAACCATTTCTTTTTTGCCCATATAAAAAAAAATGTTTATAGTACCTTTAACATAAGTTTTCTCCAAAGATGAACTCTGTGTTTCGAACTTCGCACTTCACACTTTGATTTTTTTTTATCTTCAATGGAAACTTTCGACTGAGAATTTATACAACTCTCATATGAAAGAATTGTACATAGAAATGGATGTCAATTGATAAAATAATCGATTCGGTCAGAGGAGAGTATGTATATCTTTCGACCGAGAGCTTTTTCAGGGCTGACCTCTTGGATGAAAGTCTATACAACTTTTGGCCGAGAGTATTGTCAAGGAAATGTTCATTGCCTAAACCCTTGGTTGAGAGTATGGGTAGGGAAAGATTCTTACACAAACTCTTCGTCAGGAGTTTCTGATGCAGGTGCATGCACTCAGGCGGGAAAAGCTTGTTGTTCCTATGTTTTTTTCCTCAGTTAGAAATAGGAAAATGCCATCTTTTTAGATAGAATAAGGCATGAAAAAGAAAAGCTAGGATTTTTTAGGTACTGTTGCTTTGGTTGGGTAATTGCTTTTGTAATAAAGCAGCTTGAGATAGGAAGAAACAAAAATGGAAAAATCAGCTGCTAAGTAGGAATTTTTTCTTTCCATTAAAGCTTTAGAATTAGAATTTTATATATGCATGGAAAACAATAGTGTCAAGGGTCCTGGAAAAAGGGTGCGGACCTGTGTATGAAGAAAAAGAATTAACTATGTAATGAACAGGAGGCGCTGTTCATAATATGTGTTTTGGATTGAATAGAAAAAAAGATTGGGTTCCAACTGGCGGTGTCGATTTACTATGAATGCCTGAGAATTGTATGAAATTGGTGCTGTAATTCATGAATTAAATTGAGTGTGAATGCTGTAGTTTATTTTGAATAGTGCGCATACTGTCAAGGGGAATGCTATTTTGTATATGCCTGAATTTTGTGTTAAAATCGGTGCTTGAAATTCTTGAAAGAAACCTGGTGCGAATGCTGTAGTCGTGTATTTATATATGCCTGTGGATTGTCATTTAAAAAGCTGTGAAAGACGCCCTATCCCGTGACCGTGCTTTGTATTACGCCTTGGATGTCAACGCTACCCTTTTAAATTGGAACAGTATTGTTATTATATGGAAGGCGTGGAACTGTGGGTTCATTCACGGTGCGCTGTTCCATAACCACCTGCGTGCATAATTAATGAAAACAGTGGGTGTATAAAGGGATCGAAGAATGTTAAACCCTGTGTACCAGCCGCCCATTGATTAATCCAGTAGTTTTGTATTATGATATTGTGTGTTGTCATCGCTGTGCGTTGCTCCATAGTTCCATACCTGTCCACCAAGTTAATACGATGCCAAATGGGACGCGGGTCAATTAAAATAGATGTGTGATAATCCAGTTAACAAGAGCTGTATTAAGTTTTGGCAAAAGGCGTTTAAAAAGGTATTTGAATTTAGGATTGCGTAGAATTGCTTGCGTTAAAGATCCTTTAAGTATTACATATATTGAAGAGCAGAGTTCATGACCCAGGAGCTCCACAAATTGCATGAAGAACAGATTGAAGACATAGAAGGTATAACCATCAGTTTTGGAAGGTTGTCTTTGGAACCAGACAGCAGTGCATCAGTTTTTTTAACTCTTGGCCGAAAGTTTTCGATCAATGAAAATTAGGAAAAATTCAGAGATTTTCATAAAATAGATACTTCATGGGAATCGAACCCTTGCCAAATTTAAGAGTTAGTTGATGCCTATGGTATCATTGGATTCAACTTTGAATCTAGTTTCGAATGATATAAGTTTTTTTCATTTTCATGAAGAAATGATATTTATTAATAATTTTATACTAAACAATGTCACTACAAATTTTGAGACTTCTAAAAATTACCTGAAATGAATAATCAATAACTTCAAAATTGAAGCACCAAATTATTTGAAATTCACTCGGTACTTCCTCTCAATGTCCTCTTGAAAATGGTATTATTAGTTGACTTGTTGATGACGACATTAAAATGAAAATTAATGGGTTGCTAAAAGTGTTGAAAAAACACCATTTTTTTGTCTTACCCTATTTCATTAAATGATTAAATATAGTGGTTGAATCTGAAAATTCCCCAAAAATAGTCCATGTTCTAGTGCAATCTATCTAGATTGTGATGATATATTTTTTTTCCCAAATGGAATTACCATCTCTATAAACCATGGTGGATAGTTAAGTCACTCATTATACTTGCTTGAAAATTTCAATTATAAGAATTCAATAACCACAAAATTTCTCTCTCTCTCTCTTATATATATAAAGTAAGTACAAAAGCAAGGCAATTCTCTATGAATCTTGCTTTTGATGCAAAGCAAAATTCTCAAAGAAAATACGAGTTTCTAGCAATTGAAGTTGGAAAAACATGAAAATTCACAATTCTTTATGTCAAAAACAAGCTAAAAGTGTTTCCCAATTTCACATTTTCACCCCTTTGTGAATCTGAGGGTGGGTTTTTTTAACCTAGTATTTAGGGTAACTACTCTCCTCTCCCTCATTTGTCACCTTCGTCATTTTCATGCCTAGTTCCTAAGAGCAAAGCTCTACAACTCTAAGGAATTCATGTTATGAGGGATTTTCTCTAAGACTAAATGTATTATTGTGGCAGTTTTCTATTAGAAATTAGTGTTTCTTCTCTGTTTTCTACATCTATTGGTACATACAACAAAAATCTCTTTTACTCTAGGTAATGGTTAGAATTTTCATTTTGGGTCCTTTCTTGTGTTCTTTTCTTACATCATTTGTTTTCATTAAGGATTTCTCCTCAAGTGACTAATTTTTCTTGCTCTTTTGGTTTAGAGATTCCAATTTAGGTTATTTAACTTATATTTCCTTGTCTTCATAGGGATTTATCTTTTCCTCACTTTGTTATGAAATTCATCTACAAGTTGTCATGGCTTCAATTTCACTCCCTTCCAGGTCATTCAGGTATTCTTTTTTATTTTTTTTGTCCTTCAAACCCCATTAGCCTTGATATTTCTCATTTATTTTTTAATGAATATTCTTCCTTTTTCTAAGAAAAAGTTACTAAGTAAAACCCTTGTCATGTTGTGACAAGAGTGAGGATTTTGTCACATCTACTTCGAGGTAACCTTTAGTTCATACCTTGGTAACCTTTTTTCCTTAAAATTATTTTGGGTTTTTCCCTCCTTCCTAAGCTATTGTTGCTAATGATAATGATATTACAGGTTTGTTCCTTTCTGATGCCTGGAAGCTCAACAAGGAGAGAAGTTATCATAGGTTTCTTCTTTTACCTACTAGCATTTTCCAAGAACTTATTATCTTTCACAATGTTCCTATCACAAGTTCTATTTTGGAAGATTATACTGGATGCCTAAGCCAAGCTGGTTTGGCTAAGTTTAACCCTATGATATCATGTTGAGATTTAGTCAATTTTGGATGATTTTTTTGGGGAAAATTTCGAGTTGACGAAAGTGATACTATGTTGTGCTATTTTATTTTATTTTGTATTTTCATACAGGCACAAGGTTAAATACCTGTAGCCTCAATAGTATGATTAAAACCTATTTAATAAGGGTTTTCCTTCCCCTTATACATTTCAGTATCTCTTTGGTTTAGCTATGGATTTAAGGAATAACAACAAGAACTCCGATGTATATATTTTGTAAACACTAACTATTATATTTATATAGTAATTTGCTTATTATGTTATATATGAACACAATAAATAGTTTTTCTTCAGAACAACTTGACAATAATACTTTCCTCTTTGCTTTTTAACATAGTTGCATTCAAAATTATTGATGATGGTTTTCTCTTTGAAAATCAACATACATTGTTATGGTTGTATGGTAATATTTTCTATTTATGTATGTAGATGTATTATAAGATTCATTCCAATACTACAATATTCATTCATTTAGTTATATATTAAGTCAAATAATTCTCTCTATCTCTATGTTAAGAAGAGTTGATGTTGGGCTCTTGTTACTAGTTTTCGTCGAGAGAGAAAACCCATCATTTAGGGTTTGCAAGGGTTCATGAAAATAACATTAATATTTTTAATGTTTCTCCACCATTCTAAACTTAGTTGACCATCTATATATATATATATATATATATATAAGATATATATATATATATGTATACACACTTTTCATAGATCCTATTAATCATAAACAATTAAGACTATACTTCATTTATACCCAAGAAGTTCTATATTACTAACCGTATCATTTATATATGAATTATTCCCCTGAACCAATTATATTAGAACTTAAACCTTCTTTTTTTAGAAACTAGTAATTAATAAATTCTTGTTTTCTTCCTTATTTTCTACTTACAATCGTGAGAAAATATTGAAACTCATATACTCAACACAGAATAAAAAATAACCCATATACTTATCTGAATTTCTAAAAATAAAATAAGAGTTACGATGATCCTCCCAACCAAAAAAATGTTGCCCCAACAATTCCCCAGGACTCTTGACTCAATTTCTGTTAGGAAATAAATCAATAATTTTCAAAATTTCACCTCCTCAAGCCTTAACATTGTCCTACTAAAACTGGTCTGAATTCTTTTCCTATACATGTCCAGTCTTTATCTCCCACTTGCACATAATTTTTATTTCCATATTTCGTTTCTCTTCCACAATATTATATATGAAAACATATTCCACCCATGACATTTCTCTCTAGTCATGATCATCTTGTTGGCAGGGAAATCATCCCTTAGAATGGAGGATTTTTCTGTTTTTTTGTCACCATCCTTTCTTAGATCATAATTGATTCTAATTTTTTAGTAACAGTTGGGAACCTAACTAATCACATGTTTTCTCCTCTTGTATTTCTAAAAATATCAATAAGTAAAACAACATCATTTTATTAATTACAATAAATATTTACAATTCATAAGAATGTTCACTTTACTTTTCATCCTCTCAGGCATTTTTCATATTTTTTTTTTAAATCATAAAGTCTAAAAATAAGTTGAATTCACCATGGGTACTACATTTACCCTCCCCTGAAAATGGAACACCACCCTAAGTGTTTTTCTGCATTCATTCCCTTTAGAACAACATAGGAAAATATTTTCTCATTTCTTCCTCCATCTCCCAAGTGGCTTCCTTAGGCCCAAAGTGCTTCCATTACACTTTTACCTGGGTGATGGCTCAATTCCAGAGTTTCTCTCCTGTCTAAGATTTGTAGAGGCTCAACAAGAAACTTGTCTTCTGGTTTGACCAAGGAAAATTTTAAGGGCTAATATTCGCCGGTGGGCTAATTTTCTACGCTTTTTCCAAAAAAAGATTCACTAATTTCCATTTTTTTTCTAAAATGATTTGGCCAAATATTATAGTACACCATTATTTTACCTTAAAAATCGCCAAAATATTATATCAAATAATATAAAATCATTGGAAATCTAAATATTTCTACAAAAATATGAACAAAATTGATACAATTTGCATATTTGGTATTAGTAAGATTCACCAAGCTTTCTGAACTTTAATATAAAATTCTATCCTTAAAATTTTCCTTGGGTTTGACTTGTAAAATATTCCAATCAATAACATGAGCATGATCATGAATATACTTTTTCAAAAAAGACACATGAAAAACATTATGAACCTTGATGTGGGTTAGAAATGCTAGCTGGTAGGCCATTGACCCCAGTGGCCTTTCTAGTATTTAAAATGGCCCACAAAATTGAGAGGCTAACTTAGCACAATTTCCGAGCTTCAGGGTTCTCTGTTTTGGTCTAACTTTAATATACACTTTTTATCCTACTTGTAATTATTTTTGTGTCCTTTTTAAATATGTGTAACTCTTCTTCTTGTCCTAAGCTGCTTTTAGCTTTTGTTTTACTTTCATCACAATTTGTTCCATTTCCTGCAAAATATTAGGTCCTAGCACAATCCAATCTTCAGGCTGACTCCAACTCAAAGGATTATGGTACTTTTTTCAATACAAAACATCGAAGGGATTCATTTTGAGGGATGCTTAATAACTATTTTTATAGGAAAACTCAACTAAATGAAAATAATATTCCCATTTATGTAGGAATTTACAAGGTAAGTTCCTTAGATAGAACACCAAAGGACATTTCTCACAAATAGATCACAGATCAATACACCAGTATTCTTTGACGTGGTTAAAATCCTGAAAGAAGGAAACAATTGACGACCTCCTTTCAAACCTCTTGTACACACCCTCCCTTTCAAACCTATTATTTGTAGGAATTTATAGGGTAAGTTCCTTAGATAGAACACCAACGGACACCGCTCACAAATAAATCACAGATCGGTACACAAATATTCTTGACGTGGTTAAAACCCTCAAATAGGGAAATAGTCCATAGCTTGAGGAAACAATCCACGGATCAAGTGTTGGTAATACTGAGGAGAGAATGATCCATCAAATCACTTCATGTCTAGAACATATCGTGATTGTCAGATTGTAAGTTACAAAGAGTACATACTAAAGAAACACACTTTACCTAACTATACACTAGACCAATTTATACTTAATTTTTTCCTATGTGTCAGAATATCCTAACATCCCGCCTTAAGAACAACTTGGGATAGGACTGAAGGATGTACAAAGATGACATAATAGGAGAAGGAAGGAGGCATTACAACCTATCCCCCCTTAGTGATAACTTCCTGAACTCCAACCATAAATAGAAGTTTAGTAAACTTTGCCTCTATGAGAGCCTTTGTTAATATGTATGCAACTTGCTCATCAGTTGAACAATAGTGCACTGCAAGAACCTGTTCATGAATGAGCTTTCTTATGAAGTGCATGTGTAGTTCAATGTGTTTATTGCGTTTATGTTGGAATGGATATTTGCATAGTTGAATGGCACTTTGATTATCACGCCAAGTGTAATCGGATGTTGTTGTTGAAAACCAAACTCTGATAGGATCTGATGAAGCCACAGGGCTTCCTCATTAGCTTCAATGGTGCCACGATACTCTGCTTCTGCTGAAGAAAGAGAAATGGCACTTTGTTTCTTGCAAGCCCATGTAATAGGTCTAGAACCAAGAGTGAAGACATAACCTGCAGTAGACTTTTGATCATCAGGGTCACCATCCCAATCAAAATCAGTGAAACCAACCAATAGAGGAGATGCTTTTGCACTATAATGAATCCCAAACTAAACTGTACCTCGAACATAACAAAGTATTCTTTTAGCTACTTTCCAATGCCTTTCATGTGGGTTTTGCATAAACCAAGCAACAAGTCCAACAACAAAGGAAAGGTCAAGATGCGTAGGGGTCAAATACAGAAGTTTTCCAACAAGATGAAGGTATAAGGTAGCATCAACTTCAGGGGAAGTAGAAGTGACTGAAATTTTGGCTCCAGACTGAAATGGAGAAGGGGTTGGCTTACAGTCTTCCATGTGAAAGTGGCATAGAAGATCACATGCATACTTGGACTGGGAAAGAAAAATACCTTCTTTGAATCGCAAGACTTGAAGGCCAAGAAAATTATGTAAGTGTCTTAAGTCTATCATTTCAAATTGGTTTTTAAGGATGGAATTCACATGGTTTATAAGGTTGGGATCACTACTAGTAAGGATAATATCATCAACATAGAGAACAAGAATGATAAGATATTTACCCACTTTCTTGGTGTAGACAATATTGTTAGAATGACACCTAGAAAAGTCAGTATCTAAAAGAAAGCTATCAATTTTGGCATACCAAGCCCAAGGGGCTTGCTTGAGACCATAAAGGGATTTCTTAAGTTGACATACAAGGTTGGAGTTTGTTTGTATAAAGCCAGATGGTTTTTTCATATGGATTTCTTCATGCAAGTCCCCATGCAAGAAGGTGGATTTAACATCCATCTGATGGAATTCCCATTTGAAAGAAGCAGCAAGGGAAAGAACAAGGTGCATAGAGTTCATTTTGGAAAAAAGGGAGAAGGTTTCAGTATAGTTAATGCCTTCAACTTGTGAAAAAACCTTAGCAACAAGACGAGCTTTATGTTTATCAACTTTTCCATCTGGTCCAAACTTGGTTCTGTAAACCCATTTGCATCTAACAAGTTTTTGTCCCTTTGTAAGTGGAAGAAGGTCTCATGTATCATTTTCCAATAATGAATGATATTCTTCATTAATAGTTGCATTCCAATCTGGATGTCCTGAATCTTCTGTAAAGGTGTTAGGATCATAATTTGTTGAAGCTTGAGCTAGTAAAGAAGAGGCTCTATCGAACAGAGAATGTGTACAACGTTGATGTATAGGAGCACCTACAAGAGCACCTGCTAAATCCCGAGTAGCATGAACCCATTTTGGAAGCTGAGGAGTTGAAGGAGGATCCTGAGAAGGTGGGGGGGGGGGGGGGGGATTTTCATCCTCGCTGTCATCATCTGAAGAAGGAATATTTTTAGAAGTAGAAGGTATAGAGAGAGGTGGCACATCCACCGAATTAGGCTCGTAGGCCGATTTATTTTCAACAAACTTTACATCTCTTCTAATGATAACATTTTTAGATTTAGGTTAAAGAAGTTTATCTCCTTTGACATCTTTAGAATATCCATAAAAAATACATTTTTCACTCTTATGTTCTAAGGATTTATGTTTCTCATATAGAATATGAGCGCATGCTTCACTTCCAAAAACACGAAAGTGAATTACATCTAGTTTAATTGAACTCCATGCTTCTTCAGGAGTGATATTCTTTAAAACCTTAGTAGGAGTGCGATTTACTATGTAATCTACACAGTTAATTGCTTCAACCCAAAAATTAAGACTAACTCCTTTAGATTGAAGCATACAATTAGCCATTTCCTTTAAGGTACAATTCTTCCTTTCAACCACACCATTTTGTTGTGGAGTATATGGAACAATATGTTGCAATTTAATTCCATGCTCAATGCAAAATTTGATGAATTTGTTGTTAACATATTCTCCTCCATTATCAGATCTTAGCTTAAGAATTTGATGTCCAGATTGTTCCTCAACAAAGGCCTTAAAGGCCAAGAACATGTTAAAGACTTCACTCTTGAGGTTTAAGAAGTATATCCAAGTGCGTCTCGAGAAATCATCAATGAAAGTTAAGAAATACTTGTAGCTAGAGAATGAAACAACTGGAAGCAGACCACATAAATCACTATGCACAAGCTGTAAAGGGGTCGAGGTGTGCCAAGATGCACCTTTTTCAAAACTATCCCGATGATGTTTTTCGAGTACACATTCGGAACCAACACAATCTCTGCAAGATACCATAGGAAGACTTGTCACCATATTTTCTTTACATATATTTTGAAGGGAGTGATAGTTTAAGTGACCAAATCGCTCATGCAAAATTTTTCTCACTTCAGCATTATGAGCAACAAATATCGAGGGAAGAGTTGATGACCCAAATTTTTTAAACTTATACAACCTTGTAGAATCATCAGAAATGGCAGTAGCTAAAATCTGTCTAGGATCCCTTAGGTCCTTAATTACAACATCATGAGGTGAAAATTCAATGGATTTACCTTCACCTAAATGACTTATCTGATATATAGATAGAAGGTTGCAGGATAAGGTAGGAACACATAATACATCATTAGATTGAACATTGTTTAGATGAATAGTTCCAGTCTCTACAGCACTAAGAGATCTATCATCACCAACATATATATTTTTGGTGTTACAATCATTTAAAGAAGAAAACATGGCTTTGTTTTTGGCCATGTGATAAGAAGCTCTAGAATCAATGAACCACTCATGAGAATGAGAAGTAGAAGATACATTTAGTGCATAACTAGACCGAGATGCTTGACAACCACATGCAGAAAGTGTTATTCTTGAATATGAAGTTGAAGTTGAAGAGTGCTCCAAATGGATGTTATGCTTCTTCATTGCTGCTTCCAAAGCTTCCATATTCTTAAAGCATTTGGATTCTAAGTGGCCATCATGATTACAAAAATTTTAGTGTCTATCAGTCTTCTTCCCCTTGTTTTTAGTTGCCTTATAATTTTGTTGAGTTGATTTTTCAATGTGAGACTGAAATTACTTAGGACCCTTGTTTGGTTTAGGACCATTCTTTTTAGGATGATGCTTCTTAGGATTCTTTGCACTTGGTTGTTGCTAGGCTTCTAAGGATTTCTTAGAAGAGTTTCTAGTATTAAGAAGACCAAGATGTAAGAGTTTTTCTTTCTATCTTATTAAAGAATCACAAAAGGCATCAAAAGAGGGGGACTTGTAATCTTTTCCTTGAGAAATAAAGGCTTCTTTAATAGAATGGAAGGTGGAAATAAACACATAGCAGGCTAGTCCGAACTTAGTAAGAATATAATAGATAAGGCTACCATCTTCTTTATTAACCTTAATACCTTCCAAGAGAAGTCTAAGGGTCTTGAACTTGGACAAAAAATCTTCAATGGAAGAAAAATTATTGGGGTCCAATGTAAGCAACTCATTTTCAAGTTGATGGGCTCTAATTTCCTTTTTAATTCCAAAACCTTCAATGGAAGAAAAATTATTGGGGTCCAACGTAAGAAACTCATTTTCAAGTTGATGAGATGATGCATTACAAACATGCATAGCATGTATTCAAGGATCTGATTTTTCCATTTGATTTTCCCATTTTTCTGTGGGTGGTATGCAGTGTTGAAGTTCCATTATATGCCCATTCATGCAAACAATGCTTTCAAAACGTTGGAAGTGAATTTTTCCTTGTCAGATATTATAGCTTATGGTATTCCATGTAATCTAAAAATTTCCTTCAAAACATTTATGCCTCATGAACAACTTTATAAGTAGATTGAATAGGTATAAAATGCACAACTTTTCTCAATTTATCTACTACAACCATAATCAATTTATGTCATCTTTTAGTTCTAGGCAAACCAATGATAAAATATAATGAAATTACCTCCCACTTATATTCTGGAATAGGAAAAGGATTCAATAAGCCTATTGGATGTTGATGTTCTACATATAATTTTTGACATTCTTTTCATTTTTCCAAATACATGGCCACCTCTTTTTTCATACTAGGAAAAACCAATTATTTTCTTAGTGCTGAAATTATTTTAAATTGGGTGAGTTAAGAAAGGCCTTTTATGGTGTTCATCAAGAATTAATAGTTTGAGCCTGGGTGCATCAGGGACATAAATTTTGTCCTTAAATGGTAGTAGGCCATTTTCATTAATTTCATATTTTGTCTTTTCTAAATGATTAGTTTATCTTTAAGCTTTTCCCAAATATGATTATAAATTTTATCTTCCAAAGTTGTTGTTTTTATTTGTTCTATAAAATTTGTTTTAGTACTAATTGCTAGTTCATAGATTTTCTTCAAATTTCGATTTAGTGCATTTGCCACTTTTTTTTTGTCCCATTAATTTTCTTAATATCGAAGTCATATTCACTCAAGAAATCCATCCACCTGGCTTGTTTGGAATTCATGTTGAGCTGACTAAAAAATTATTTTAACCTAAGATAATCGATGATTACTGTAAAATTCATACTAATTAAATAATGACAATACTCTTAAGTGCATAGATATATAGCTACAACCAATTCCAAGTCATATACTACATAATTCTTTTCATGGTCTTTTAACTTTCTAGATTCATAAGCTACCACATTATTTTCTTGGATTAGTACGCCTCCTAAGCCCTCCAAACAAGCATCACGATAAACTGTAAAATCTTTGTCAGGGTTGGCTATTTTAAGCAAAAGTGCAACTGTGAGTAGATGCTTCAACTGCTCAAAACAGTCTTGAAATTTTTGTGTCCATTCAAATTTAACCCCCTTCTTTTGTAGGGAAGATATGGGGTAAGTCAATTTAGAGAACCCCTCTATAAATCAACGATAATATATTGTGATACCCATAAAAGATATAACATTTTCCACATCCTTAGGAATTGGCCAGTTAATAATGGCTTTTAAATTTTCATGATCTACAACTATTCCATCCTTAGAAATTACATGTCCCAACTACTATATTTTATCTTTATAAAATTCACGCTTATTGAACTTAGTGTACAACCGATGTTCCAAAAGTGTTTGAAACACTATTTATAAGTGTTTCTTATGTTCCTCTAATGTCTTAGAGTATATCAAAATACCATTGATAAAGATTAACACAAATTTATCGAAATACTAGCTAAAAAGACTATTTATCAAGCACATAAAGGTAGTTGGTGCATTTGTAAGTTCAAATGGAAGTACCATAAATTCATAGTGCCCATATCTAGTTTTGAAAGTTGTTTTAGGAATATCATATTCTTTAATCATTAACTGATGATATCTAGAACTTAAGTCTATTTTAGAAAAAATAGTGGCTCCTTTCACTTGGTCAAATAAATCATCGATTCTAGGCAGTGGATATGTATTCTTAATTTTTAATTTATTCAACTGCTTGTAATCAATGCATAATCTAAATTTACCATGCTTGTTTTTAGCAAATAAAATTGGTGCTCCCCATGGAAAAACATTTGGTCTAATATACCCTTTATTTAATAATTCTTGAAGATACATTTTTAACTCCATTAATTCAGGCACACTCATTCTGTAGGGTGCTTTAGAAACTGGTGCGGCCCTCAATACCAGATCGATAGAAAAGCAAATATATATTTTAGGTGGCAATCCAGAAATGTCATCTAGAAATACATCTTTGTATTCATGAATTACCTCTAGGTCATCTAAGGTTTAGGTTTGTGTTTCTTGTGAATGATCCTCTACTTGAATAGCAAACACCCCTTTCTAGCACACCTTTCTAACTGTAAGGAAGATACATGTCGAATGGAAATGGGCCTCGTATACCTTTTAAAATATATATTTCTCCATTTTTTTTCTAGATAAAGGATATTCTATTAAATAAAAGTAAAAATATTTACAGAGAGAGGATTTTAACCTCTAAGGGGGTAGCTACCTGCCCTCTTTCAAAAAATTCTTGCCAACTTCATGGAATCTGGCAATTACAGACAAGATTACACTGACTTTTAACTATTACAACTGATATGTTTCTTGTTTGATTCTTGCCAAAACATCTGAGCAAATATCTTTTAAAGACAGACATATACAGCCACCTGGGCTTACAACGACACCTGGACAGAGACATACTTAGACAGACAACTGGACTAAGATTAAACAAACAAACAGACACCTGGGCATAGTCTCCACAGTAAGACGCCTGGACGCAGACCTGAGCAAAAATGCAGAACATACTGAAGAGTGCTGGAAGGCGTGGCGGGCTCAGTCCTTCGGAGGAAGGCCGAATTCTTTGTCTGGAGTCAAGTTGACCCACTCCACCATGACATTATCCTTGACATCAGTTGCACTTCTGCCTGGTGGGAGAACCAGGTGAAGAATATTTCGGAAACACTCTGGCTCGCGATTGATGACAGGCTCCTGAGCAGGCAGAGTTGGGTCCTCCGTTTCCTTCTGTTCAGGAATCTCCATTTCCTTCTGATCTGGGACATTGAGGACTGCCCCCGATGGGCTTCCTGGACTATTGCTAGTCACCTGGACATTCGAAGGCTCAGAGGAAGGATTATCCGAGCTAATTTGCTCCTCTTCCTCCTCAAAGATCACCGTTACTAAAGCAGAAATGAGAGGCTTATTAAGCATGCTTTTAAATTGGAAACACGCTGAGTGGAAGGAGCTGTTCAGGGAAATGCCTGAACTATTCGAGGCTAGAGAAGAAGGCGCAACCGGGGCAATGGATGGGCCTGAATTGTCTGAAGGCGGAGAGGGAGGCGGAACAGTGGATAAAGGAGCGATGGTGTGCGGAGCAGAGCCACCTCTGCTGCAAGATCCTCCCCTGGATCTGGTGTTGCTGCCTCGGCGCGGAGTGCCTCGCAGACGCGACATATTCACAATAAGGAGCAGGCCGAAGAACCATAGGTGAGAAGAACGAGAGGACAAATTGAGCACAGGCAGATTAAGCCGGGTAGCCCTCCTTATCCTTGACAGACAAGAAGGAGAATTGGCTGTGGAAAGCCAAAGGGGAAATTGAACAGGGGCATAACCAGGCCTGCGATAATCTCTCGCCCCACTGAAACCCGAGTCCTGGAATGAATTAATTGGGACCGAATGCTGAGCTCTGAGATGCTCGTTGGTGCGCTCTCTGGTGAGCCAAATGAGGCACACTGTTGTGCGAATTAAACTCGGTTCCATATTCTTAACACTGTGTGCACTAAGCTCAAGATCGGACCAACATTCCCCCTGCGCATTTACTCCTTTGCGCAGTGCCATTATTGTTGTCTTCTGTCCACAATTACTACGGGCAATGAATGCCTTAACCTCATATGCCATGAGCCGCCTAGAGCGGTTGGAACCCTGGCTAGCTGCCATCATGGCATGTCCTATCATAGAGACGTGTCATTAACACCCGCATCCGGGTAAATATATATTTCTCCATTATCCATGGTACATGTAACAATTTTATCTAAATAGTTAACAATCATTCTATGTCCTTCTAGCCAATCCATCTCCACTAGTATATCATAAGAACCTAGAGGTAGAGTATTTAGGTTCATAGTGGTTTACTTTTATTTAAATCAATAGGACATGCCTTCAACGAATAAGTAACCTTCCTCTTTGTGCTGATAGCCAACTAGACCATCCATTTTTTTTTAATATTTTTGTGAATTTAATTTACATTTTTCTACTATCTAGGGACTAATATAACTCAAATTGGCACTTGGATTTATCAAAATAGAAACAAGTTGGCTCAAAATTTTACCTTCTATCTCAACCATGGTGGATTGATGTTAATCCTGACACTCCTCCAATGTTGCGTTAATTCTGGGAGTCCTTATCGCCACATTATTTACTATGGAAGCCTCATGAATGTTTTGCAGATTTTAAACAAATTTTGTAATATTATAAGGGTAGTTCTGTAGAAGGTGAGGCTCCACACAACCTCAACATTTTAGTGGTTCCATTTCCTTCCCATTAAAACCTTTATTGTTCAAATATCTCTCTCTAGATCCATTCTAATTACGAGTCTTTTGTGTTTGATTAGTATTTTTGCTAAAATTCTTACTCTAGTTACCCTTACCAAATTTTTTAAAAGATGTAGATTTAACTCCTTTTCCTCCTTGTGCAAATGTGTCCTTTTTATTGGGCCAAGATGTTGTGTTTTCATTTCTTTTTTTAGACTACTGGTAGTGAATTCTTTTCCTTCAGATGGCTTCATCCATTGTTTTTTAATTATCGTTAATATTTAATAACCATGCTTTTGTTGCTTTCTCTAACTCTCCATCATAAGTTGGAGGTCTATTATTGTTGAATTCCCTCTGCAACTCTATTTTTGTTTTCCTTCCTTGATTCAAAGGAAATTTGGCTGAACTATTTTCCTCCACATTTTTATATTTCTTTACTCTTATCTGTAATATCATGATTTTTTCATTTGGAGGTTTCTCCCCTATCTTCCTCTACCACTACTAGATTTATAATTTTTGGATTTAATCTATCCATTATATCCTTAATAAGTTTTTCCTATTCAGTGTTGATCTTTAGTAACTTCTCATTGTTTGCATGAAAACTTATTAACTTTTTCCTCAAATCTCTAACCATATTCGGTAATTCCATTGTAAGCAGTGGTGTCTGATCTCCTAAATGCACCTAAATCGGTTTTTTGCCTATGTGTGTCCCTTCCTATGGATCTGCCATCACTTCTTCTCTTCTTTATTCTTTCTATGTAAAACAACACATTTATTTTATTAAATAAAAATAATATTTGGGCTCATAGGTCACAACGTTGCAACCTATTGCTCTGATACCATATGTAACATACCTTAAAATTTACCAATTCAAGTTAATGGAACACCCAAAATTTACATCATTTTTTTATCATCCTCCTTGATTACTATTCTTTCCCATTTCTCTATTAACATAATAGGAATAATTGGTATTTACTATCTCAATTTTATTTCTCATAGTCTTAGACACTACTTACTAACCCTTTTTAAAATGATTATTATACCTTAAGCTTCTTGGGTTGGCAATGGTACTTGGACTCACTCTTGTTTTAATTTCATATATCATTTTATATAAGTAGAAGTGCTCTTGTTTGACTTGCGATGGTAATAGGTCATTACAATAAAAAAATTTATACGTAGCTAAACATGTGTTATATTCATATTTAATTAAGTTCTTGATTATGCAATGAATTCGTGTACACTATGCTATTGGACTTTATTTTATAAGCACTTTATATTATTCTGGAGGCTTTTCCATGGTGCATTTGCATGGTTACCAAGGTAGTTCTAGTTGTCTTACCCTTCACGTGACGAAGGCCACATGGTCTGGAAACTTCGAGGAAACCCATCCCCGATCATGTGGGGGAAAAACATGGATGATGTAGATTTATTTTGTGAATCCAACATCAGGGTTTTGTTACCTGATAATTACAGTAACTACTCTCCTCTCCCTCCTTTGTCGCCTCCATCATTTACATGCCTAGTTCCTTAGAGCGAAGCTTTACAACTTCAAGGAATTCATGTTACCAGGTTTTTCTCTCTCATTCCAAACATATTATTGTGGTAGTTTTCTATTATAAATGATGGTTTCTTCTCTAATTTCTATGCTTGTTGGTATAGACAACACCAATCTCTTGTACTCTAGGTAATGGTTATAATTTTCCTTTTAGGTCATTTCATGTGTTCTTTTCTTACATCATGTGTTTGCATTAAGGATTTCTCCTTATGTGACTAATTTTTCTTGATATTTTGGTTTACAAATTGAGATTTAGTTTAATTTAACTTCTATTTCCTTGCCTTTGTAGGGATTTCTCTTTTCTTCTCTATGTCATGGCATTCATCTGTGAAGTTTCATGGCTTCAATTACACTCCCTCCTAGGTCATTCAGTTATATTATTTTCTTCTTATTTTTTCGAAGCCCATTAGCCTTGATATTTCTCATTTATTTTTCTATGAGGTTTATTCCTTTTTCCAGCAAGGTTTATTGAGTAAAACCCTCATTGTGCTATGATAGGATTGAGGATTTTGTCACGTCTTCTTACAGGTAACCTTTAGTTCATAGCCTAGTAATTTTTTTCCTTAATTTTGTATTTTTTCCTTCTTCTTGATCTAATGTTGCTAATGATAATGATATTATAGGTTTGTTCCATTCTAATGCTTGGAAGCTCAATGAGGAGGGAATTTATTACGGGTTTCTTATTTTACCTACCAAAAATTTCCAAGTACTTATTATCTTGCACAATATCTCTGTCATAGGTTCTATTATGGAATATTATACCAAATGGCTAGGCCAAGCCAATTTGGCTAAGTTTAACCCTCTCATATCATGTTGATTCATAGTCGTTTCTAGATGATTTTTGTTAGGAAAAATTCTAGTAGCCAAAAGGGCTACTACCTTGAGTTTTTTTTTTTCATATAGACGCACGGTTAAATACTTGTAACTTGAACAGTATGATTCAAACCTATTTAATAAGGGTTTTCTTTCCCCTTAAACATTTTAGCATCTCTTTGGTTTGGCTACAACCGTAAGGAAAAACAACCAGAACTCTGATGTATATACCTTGTAAACTCTAAATATTGAACTTATATAGTAATTTGCTTCTTTTGTTATATATGAACATAATAAAGAGTGTGTGTGTGTGTGTGTGTGAGAGAGAGAGAGAGAGAGAGAGAGAGAGAGCCTATTAGTTATAAAAAATAAGGCTATACTTCATTTATATACAAATTATTTTCCCCAAACTGTTTATGTCATAACGTAAACCTTTTTTTTCTTCAAAAAACCATAATTAATAAATTATTGTTTTCTTCCTTATATTCTACTTACAATCATAAGAAAATCTTGAAGCTCGTATACTCAACACGTAATCACAAACGACCCAAATACTTATCTGAATTTTTGAAAATAAAATAAGAGATACCACACTCCTCCCAACCAATGAAATTTCATTCTAACAATTCCCCTAGAGATATAGACTCCTTTTCTGTTAGGAAAAAATTCAACAATTTTCACAATTTCACTTCCTCAAGCCCTAGTAGCATCCTACTAAAAGTGGGTTGAATTATTTTTCTATATAGGTACAATATCTATCTCCCACTAGCACCTCATTTTTATTTCTAGATTTTCTTTCTCTCTCATAATCTTGTTTATGAATTCATATTCCACCCATGACATTTCTCTCCAGTATACTGGTGGCAGTTGCTCGAGATTGCAGATTTTTCTTTTTTTGTGCCATTGCCATTTCTTGGACCATAACTGATTTTAATTGTTTCCTAATAGTTGGGATCCTAAATACTCACATGGTGTGATCTTGTATTCCTCTGATACCAACATTATCCAAGATCTTTTCTTTGGTTTATGTTAGCATAATTGCATGAAAGAGCATGTAAAAACCATATGTGCAAATAATTAACAAAGAAGCAACATAAAGAAGGCCATAAATGCAATGCACAAGAAAGTTTGATAATGAAGTTCACCCAATGTGGACTATGTCTCTAGGCCCTGCTTCAATAGTGGGGATGCTGCTTCATTCATCTTAGCAAAAATCAAAATAAGTACATGGGAAAATACATCATTATCCCTCCATTTTAGAGGATGACTTGAAAATGGGCCACCCAAATGCAAAAATAGGCTACAACAGTGAAATCATGGTGAAATTCTAGTTAAAATGAGTATAAACTCAACTATATTCTGCCTTTGTCAATTATGGATACCCGAGAGAATATAAATATTCTACAATAGATTATGCTACATGAATATTTTGGAATATTCCCTAGAATATACTGTAGAGTGTTATGCAACATAGTTTGCCTCAAAAAACATTCCTGGGCAGAGTTCCACCCACATGGTTCCCTTGGACCGCGCTATGTTTCATCTTGGCCACCTCTACAACCCATTATCTGTTGTCTGTCATATGGAAGGGCGAGCATAAATAATGTTGCATAGGAAAATATTAAAAAGGACTCCGTTGACATGTTGTTGGGCACATTAAAATATAGTGCAGTGGTTGGAGGAGGTCCTGTGCGTTAAACTCATGGGCCTCACCCTTTTTGGTTTACATGACATATAATATACCCATCAAAACATGTATAATATACCCTCATTGGCACAACAAAAAACTTTGGTTGTTTTACTTTAGTTTGTTACCAAAAGGTTTTAACATACAAGTTTCGTTGGTAAAACACCCCTTTACATGGATACCTTGGTTAAGTGGGTGTAATAAACCATGTTTTTTATATGGTCTTTGTTTGGTTTTTTTATGTTATATTTTGTTTTCAAAACCAATATTATATCATAAAATTGTATTTTTTTATATTTTGATTTATATGGCTATATTAAGAATATTAATCAAACCCAATGACCTAGTGACAAATGTCCATGATTGGTTGGGCCTTATTGGCAACTAACTGGTTTCCACCTCAACCCTATGGACCCACTTAGCCTGTAGATTTTTTTTTCCTATATATATGTGGACCCAAGGATTGGGGGTGGACCCAAAGATGGTGGACGAACCTACCCATAGTTTTGTGCATGCGTTTTGCACATGGTTTTGGGCATGATGGTTTTCTGCCCATGGTATTTTGTAGATTGGTCAAGGGAACTATGGTTATGTGCTAATTCAGGGTTAATGGATTGGGTTTTATGAATGCTTCGACATGTATATATATATATATATATATATTATAATATATAATTATAATATGTATGTATGTATGTATTCTAACATTGAAAAGAATATAATGAAAAATCAATCTGGTAGTCCCAATTTTGGGATCCACGAGAAAATATTTGTGTATATTTGTTTTATGTTCTCACCATTGTTTATGTTTATGTTTTAAGAATTCATTTGCAGGTAATTTCTATACATGGTAAAACCTACAACTGGGATACCATGTGGCACGCTGTGGGCCCCATTTTTTGCTTATCCTGTCAATCTTCAAACCATGATAAGCTGGTCATAAAAACTCAGATTGAGGTCATGTTTGAGCCATTGGAATCATCTCAATGAGAGATATGACTTGGTGCCAATTTTTCTAAGATTTGAAGACTTTGAAATTTGGGCCTTTTTAGATCCTCTTGGATCAATATTCCCCACTAAAGGACTTTTGGTCATCTAAAAGCATAAACAGGTACTACAATCTAATGTACTCTGATATGTATAACATATGTCTTTGACATGCCACCTTTCCTTTCCTTCACCTTTGTACTTCTGAACTAGGAATGATGAAGTTGACAGTTGTATCGATATGCAAATATGTAGCTACCAATGCATGTCCAACTTGCAACATCCCAAACAAAAACACACTTGCCAAGAGTTTATAAAACACTCATGATTAAGTTTTAAAATAGAAACCATACCCTTTGATATCCAACTAAAGGCCAAAATATCACTATGTTGCATTCATAAGTAATGTTATACACCTCATAACATTTACAAATATTTTTGCAACATGTGATTTACAATGGTCGCCATACTCAACTACTTAAAAAGGCTACCCATCTCTTACCTAACGAAGTTAATGGGATTTCTTCCTGTAGCTGACTTCATTGTTGAACTACATCAATCGATTCCTTCATATGCTCCCCGTCCTTCTTTAGGTGTAGCTCTAGATAGAGCTTCCAACATATGGATCTCTGATGTCCACCCTTGTTTCAATGGTTGTAATGGCTCTTCTTCCTCTATACTTTCTTTACCTTCTTCCTTGAATGGTTGTCTTTGGTGTTAGCCTTGCAAGGATATCTTGCCTTATCTCTTCCTTTTAAATTTTTCCCATTACTGGAAGGTTATGATGTGCTCTCAGCATCCTACAATGTCTTAGAATTTTCGCTTGAAGACTCTCCTGTCTCCCTAGGTCTGGAGTTTCATTCATCAAGGATCTTGGAGAATGTCCCATCTTCCTTTTTGACATAGCCTAGTCCTGCATATCGAGGTAGTTCCACCACTTGGATGGGATTCACAATTGTTGGCATTATGACGCAGATTTGGCACTATGACACAGGTGTTGTCCTTTATGGCAACTCAATCAGATGACAAATCATAGTTCAGACTCTCAGAATGAAGAAAGAGAGGTATATGCAGGTTCCTCATTAACCAAGCCGCGTGTACATGCGGGTTCGCAGGCCAAAAGGCATGTATAGCGTACACACACACTTTCATGGAATGAGAGGCGCGTACATATTGGAAAACCTAATTTTGGTCTGTGGTATTTGGTCTATGGTATTTTGATCCATGGTATTGGTCTAAGGTATCCTGTCCGAAGTGTTGACCCTAGGTATTTAGTCCAAGGTATTGGTTCTAAGTGGTTTTGGTCCATGGTATTGAGTAAGGCCTAAGACTATAAAAGGAGGAGAAGATCATTAGGCAAAGGAACTCATGCATTGAATATCTAATGAAGAGAAAGATCTAGAATATAGGTTATTGAGTTATGGTGCATAGCTGGATCTGAATCAAGGATGAAGCTTATCGCTTGATGAAGGATAAGATCTAATGATGGGTCAAGATCTTAAGGCTTGAAGTGATGTATCTTTGTGTGTTTTGATCTTTTATCTGAATAACTGGCACATGTTGTAGAATATAAATATGATGATCTGGGTATAACTAAAGTTTGGAATTGTTGTAAAGATTAAATAATCATTTATAGATCTTTACACAGGTTCACTTTAGAAAAGGTGCATATACACACTGGTTTTGCATATCAAAACAACATATACATCTTAAATTTGATTTGTAGATCTATACACAGGTTCGCCTTGAGAAAAGTGCATATGCACGTAGGTTCAACACATTAAAGTAGCGTATATCTCATAAAATATGCTTTAGCTACTTCTGGTTGTTGTTACAGTGTTCTGGGTTTTGGTTACTATTTTCTGGTTACTATATTCTGGTTATAACACTCTAAAAAGTGATCGGTTGATATAGTTGTGGTTGGTGCAAAGGAGATTGATTGATGCAGATGTATTTGATGTTTGAATGATGTTATTGATGTATTCAGTTTGAAAATTTATGAAACGTGATCCTTGGAAGAAAAGAGAAGGTTGTAGCCTTCTGTAGGTTGTCACCTACATACTAGTAAACATATAAGCTAGTACAAGAGCTAGGGGGTTGTAGCTCCCTTCCAGGAGAAGCTCAAGAATGAGAGAATGTTGTAGCCTTCTGCAAGTAGAAGCCTGCGTACTGGTATAAGACTGCACCAGTTACAAAAATTGTACAAAGAAGTTTCTTATTAAAAGAAGATAAAGACGATTGCAGTAGGTGATTTTCACCCACATTGGTTTTCCAACTTATATCTTGTGTTCATGTGTGTGTCTTTGTCTTTTCTGTTTTACTACACCTAGTTACTATTTATATGGTTTTGATGCACTGATTAAATATCAACATATGATAAATTAACTGAATCATAAGTTTGCAAGATATACGCTAGTTGCCTTAGATACAGATGCATATACATGCAATTTCCATTAACTGAAGTAGCGTATATGAATCTGATTATGGAAATGAAATATTATTTACTTGCTAATATTGATTCACCCCCCCCCCCCCAAGTATTATTTCCAATAATTGGTATCAGAGCAAGTCCTTCAGAAGAAGCTTGATCGCTTGAAGGAAGATCTATCGTCATGAGTAACTACGAAAGAGAGGGATCCATTAGACCACCAATCTTTGATGGGAGCAACTTTGTTTATTGGAAGGTAAGAACCATAGCCTATCTTCAATCTCTTGGAATAGATGTCTAGGAAATTGTGGAAGGAGGATATACATTTCCATCAACAATTCCTACAGATACGACAGGTAAAAGGCTATATGAAACCAATGCCAAGGCTATCAATACATTATTGGGGAGTCTGTCACAATCAGAATTTGTCAAAGTTATGCAGCTCAAAACCACCAAAGAAATATTGGACAAGATCATTCTAAGCTATGAAGGAGACAATCAGGTAAAATGTGCAAAACTGCAATCTCTCAGAATTCAATATGAAACTCTCAAAATGCACAATGATGAAAGTATCGCTAGTTACTTCTTACGTATAGATGAGATTGTTAATTGCATGAAGAACATGGGTGAAGAGATAAAATAAGTTACTCTAGTTGAAAAGGTTTTAAGATCCTTGTCTACTAATTTAGTATCAAAAGTATCTGCCATAGAAGAAAAGTAGGATCTTCAGACTATTACTATGACACAGCTGCACGAAATCTTAACTGCTTTCGAAATGAGAAAAGGAGGTCCATCAGATATAAGAGAAGCCGCATTCAAAGCTTCAGGAAGAGAAGAACTCAATGAATCAGGACATATTTCAAAAGGAGAGGAAGAAGCAAACTTTGTCAAGAACCTTCAATGGGGTTCCAGGAGATTCAGAGGTAAACTACCTTTCAAATGTTTTGCTTGTGGAAGAGTCGGTCATTATGCTGCCAAATTTCCTCATAAAGATAAGCTTGATAAAGGTAAGGAATCAGCAAAATGGAATAGAAAACAAAGTGTAAGTAAGAAGAGCTACTATACTCATGATGATAGCGATGGTTTATCAAATAGTGATGAAGATGAAAATAGTAATGAATATAGAATTCTAATGGCTTTTGAAGATGATGATTTCTTGGATGCTTTAGATGAAGATGACCATTATGAAGAAATCTCTAAACTCAAAATATGTTTAGAAGAAAAGGATATTGTTACACAAAAATATCGTCACCTTGATTATTTGCAGTTGGTGTAGGCCTATCATCACCTATACCAGCTTCCTAAGCAAGTATTAAACCTCAGCTCTTCAAAACAAGCTTGAGAAAAGAGAGAAAGACATGAAAAAAGCAATATAACTCTGGTTCCACACTTTCTCTTAGCTTTTCTTGCGGGCCCGCACCTTTTGTTCAAGATATCTGCGTACTTATACACTCTGTATGTAAAGGGGAGGGTGCGTACCCCTGTAAAAGTAAAAAGGCACAATTTTTATCTTAAAAAACTCATCTTGGGTTGATTCTAGAGTTTTCTAGAAGGATTTGTTACGTGGATTGTTCGCTCCAAGTGGTTCATGCATCCCATACAAGGAGGA